>JZLH01S0250303.1:82386-99376 GCA_001188425.1 Eucidaris tribuloides
TAACTTAACTGATGGTGGGAACTAGGATCTCATTCTGATTGGTTGGACAAATTTTCTACACAGCCAAATCAATTCTTAAGTAAAAGTAGGAAAATTTGAAGATCACCTGCTTTTATTTTAGAAACTGTTTTCAGTCATTTCAGTCTGTAAATATCTGAATTGTTCCATAAGTCCAGAACACTTAAACAGCATACCCCATAGACAGATATTGATTTTGTCCCTGTATATCAAGCAAGATGAAGGCCACAATTCACAAAAAAAGCTACATTTAACACCTGAATAATGTACAGTATGGTTCCGTACAGTATGTGAAATAACACTGAATTACATTATCAAAATTGAAAAGAGGTTTTTAGCAGTTTTTTTAATTGGAATTTATCAGGTCAAGGTGGATTTGTGTAAGAAGAACTCAAATGAAAGGCATTAATGGCCTTTTAAGTTGACCTTGTACAACTTCAAGAGGACACTGCTATGTATTGCTCACGTATTTCCCAGGTATTTCCCAGTATTTCCCGGTATTTCCCAGTATTTCCCAGTATATCCCGCCTGGGTGGGAAATACAGGTATTTCCCGGGAAATTGCCAACCCTGTCAAAGAGAGTTGTTCTGGTGTGACATCACAGACTACGCAGAATTGCCATCTACAAATTGTGACATACAGACTTATTCATGTTTCTATAAAAAAAAAAATTCTTGAACGGCTAAACTAAATTTGCTCATACTTCTACTGTTGAATTTCTGGAAAACACTTCTTGATTCACTGTTGTTCATTCATCACATCTACAGTGTGTCTCAAAAAAAATTGTGCAAGTGAAAACCGCCCTCTTTGGCAATTTGAAAATATTCTTGTGAGATAATGCTTACGTCAGCGTGAAGTGCAAAGTCTTAGCTTTTTCTCATTACCTAAGAGGGCGCTTTTGACTTGCACAATTATTTTTGAGACACACTGTATAAATGCTAATTCCTTACAATGCATTTTCATGTGGGTGATGCACTCACAATCTTCTACAAGTCATTTGATGAAATAGGACACAACATATTTACTGCAATCATATAAAAATTATATAAGAAATTATTGCGCTTAGCCAATAAACCAGCCAGCCCATCTCGACATGATATTCTTTGGCAGGCAGTCCACAGCTACCCAAAAGTACAAAAAGTACTGGATACTATTATTTCAACATGAACTCATTTCGCTCAGACTTGCATAAAGTTCTGTTACTTTATATTCAATGTTTGGAAGCTGTTGGTATGTGTGTACACACATTTAAAAGGCACAATTGTTTACACATCTAAGTATTTCATATAGTTAAATTGTTGGAGGTTTTTATCTTACATGATGTTCATGTTATACTGCCTACAGGCATTTAATCAACTGTTGGCTATATTTCAATTAAGGCACCACTTACCATGAATCTATTAGAATATTAAGCTCTCTGTACACACAAATAAAAATATGACTATCTCCACCCCAATTGGCAACACACACACTCTCTATACACTGTTCAATACTGTAACGGTACTGTTGTCTTAAAAATACAATGGCTCTTTTGCCAAGCTCTATTGGTGTAGACCTATTTTCTCCCAACTTCCACATTCAAACACGACTTCATATTTAAAATAATTTTGTTATAACAGGACAGCGAAACTCTCATTTGCACTCCTTCCGCAGCACAATAAATCATCACTCATACCCTTGGGCTATGTATGAAGGACATGTCTGTGAAATCTGAAGATTGGTAATTACCTTAAATTTGAAAAATACCCCCCAAACCCAATGTCAGCTTAGTGGGCGTTTTATGCTCGGAATTTGGGTCTCCAGAAGACAATAATAATTTCATTTGGGTGCATCAATCTTGAGATATATTGAATTTTCTGCAATGACGCAAAATCGCTTTTGTCCCACTGTACACTTTTGCTATGTATGTAGATCTTGCACGTTGTTTAAACTATCTTTTGACAAAGAAACCATTAAAAGGTGTGAGAATTATCGTCAAATGGTTCAGTGATCATTACAAACATATTTCAAACACTTTGAGGTTGTTTTTGTTCTATCATTTCCATAATAAAGAGTAAACCCTTCATTAACAAAGGAGATATACATGTGCGGTGCAACATGAAAACAGTGTGAATGTTCAATAACGGGATGGCTGCACAGCAGCGGCCTTACTTTTCTCCTAGCACCTAAGGATTTTATGGCCTTTTAACATCAAGAACCACAAAGTATAACATATTTTATCAAGAATAAATGTTTCTGTTGGTTTTTTCAAAATTGTTTTCGTAATTTAAGTTGTTAATTAGTTTTGATATTCATTGTAATTAACACATTCTGCTTTGAAGTGTCATTGTTGATTTTCACCATCAACACGAAAAGTGGGACAAACGTGATTTTGCCTGACTGCATAAAAGTAATAACTTTTGATTTGTAAAAGTACATGTAAATCAAATGAAATTGACTTTATTAGAAAGAAAATTTATTCTGCTTTAATATGATACCAAATACACGTACCTCTTGAGAAAAGAAATTACCTTAAATAATTTTCTCCCGATTGGACCATTTTTGGGGGGACACACTGTAGAAGTGTAGTTTGCTTTCTCACGTGGTAACATCACCATGATTAGAGTAATCGGGATTGCAATCATGTTTGCAATCATGTTCTGGACACCGTGTGAACACGGTTCCAAGTGTCTCTCACAGATGCCCATACTTCACACATCCGTCTTCAAATAATAGTTCCCGCTACAAAATCATTTCCATCATGTCTCGTCCTTTCTCTTCCTGGCCAATGTCCTTTTTAGATCGGTACTATAAAACAGACTCAGCTTCTCCATGGATTCTGTCAAGTTCTCCTTAGAGCTGGTAGCTGAAAAGAATTAAAAAGGTGCATGGCCAGCTATTAATTGACAACATTCAAATGTTTCTAGTAGACTTGTTCTGAGCTGACATGTTTGAATCCGGTATTACTACAAGGTCTCATATTGGAAATATTACTGATACAGGTATCTAATGTTATTTATAAGACCACATGAAGAGGGAAAATCTCAAGCGTGCACAAGGGGGTACGGTAATTCTCGCTATCGAAAATTTGTCATTCACTAGAATTTAGCAGTAGAGGATGCGCTGTCCAAGAGAATTTGGGCCCCTGCTAACTTCCGGTTTTAACACGGGTTGCAAATTGAAAAGTCCCATATAAATGACTGGTTTGAAATTTGTAGCGTATACCCAATGAATTTGATGCTACCTGTAAAGGTCACATGAAATCATAACACAAATTTGTGACACTCTGACCTTATTTAGTAAAATCATGAGTTTGGCAGACGTCCCTGTATATTATCTATGGAAGCTGGAAATAAGTTGGTCACACAAGTCGAACCACTGTGAAAACTACGCGTGCACACACTGACAATAGTGCTCTCTATTGCCAAACACCATATAATTGTCGATAGCAAGAATTGATATAGATGTCTGTCAATCAGTGGACACACATACATGTATCCCTGGTGGACATGGAGAGATTCAGGTGCAAATAAAAGACTGGTGTATCATGACTATAACCTCAACATCAGACACTTCAACCTTTTCAAATTTATGCAACAGTTTCAAGAATTAGGACTAGGCCTAATATTTTTCTTTAGTTTCTTCTAAACATTGGATTAAAAGAAACATTTTCCTTATTGTAAACTGATCACAGTTTACCCTTCTGATTTCCTGTATCAAATCTCACACCAGAAATAAATAAAAAATAAATAAATAGATAATAAATAAATAACTGAAAAAACTAAATATATATGAATAAATAAAGTATCATTTAACATCAAACCTACACAAAATTGCAAAGAATGACAGGCTGTGATTTTTCAATGATTAGCGAACAGATATCACATGTACATTACCTATGGCAAAATGTGTTCGGGCACCTAACAATGTTATTTTAATTCAATTAGTTTTAATTAAATATCAAACCTGCAAAAATTTTGTGTTAGTGTTAGATTAAAGGGCATTAATACATTAGATGATTGTGTTTGAGCAAAATTCATTATTGAATATTCATCATAACGACAACTAAACAAACACTGCCTCTAAGTTTGGCAGGTGGCGAATATTACACCTCCACTAAACCTCATACCACACCCTGGGGCCACATATAGGAAGAATCAACGAGAAATGTCATAACTCGACAATTGCTCCAGTGACAACATCTCAGAAGACAGACAGTTAGGGTTAGGGTTGCCTTTGGTTTACAGTTTATGGAAGGTTTAGGATTAAGGATAGGGGCTGGGTTAGGGTTAGAATTAGGGTTGAGGTTAGGGTTAGAATTAGGGTTGAGGTTAGGGTTAAAATTAGGGTTGAGGGTAAGGTTTAGTGCATGCAATCTTCGTTGAAGCAATTGTCACCGGAGCAAATATCACCGTACCTGATGAACTCCGGCTTCGTGACCCTTGATCTCGGTAGTAGCCGGTGTTGACCTTTCGGGCCTCCTGTACTTCCTCCTGGCTCCGGGCCCTCCTATGGAAGTGTTTGGGTTGGACGGGAAGTTTGGGCGGGTCTCGCCAGACGCTGGGGTCCGCTTCGTACTGCCGTTTGCGGGTTCCTGTCAGGTACTTGTAATAGCGGTCACACTCCTCCTGGGTATGAAAGCCTGGTAACAGAGTCAAAAATCGAGAAAATCAATCTATTATCTTGTGTTTGGGCACGTAACACGCATCACGCATTTAAGGTATTGAAATTATCAATAAACATCAAATAGGAGTACTTTCCCCATACTTTTCTGACAGTTATTTGACACATTCAGGGTATTAAACATGACTATTGCAGACTAATGTAGTCAATCCCAGTATTGTAAGCATGCCTGACCAAATCAAACACATTAATAAGGTGTGTTTTTATGGGTTTCTCCGCGTAACGTCCTTGACACATCTAGGGCCTTCCCCATACTTTTCTAAAACACACTATTAGGGTCAACGGGGAGGGTGTACTACTGATTTAACACATTTTCCTTTTTTACAGAAATGTCTTAAGATTGTTTTACTATTCAGTTAATGGGTTAAATGTTTTATTTGCCAGTATTATACTTTGAATTATATAGTACAATTGAATCTTATTATTCTACAGTATATTTCATGTTTAATTTTACTTTTGATATTTGAAATTGTAGAGTGCAATATTTTTATAGAACTAAGTCATTCTTACTTGTCGCATTAAAATGGTTTATTGTTAAATTGTTATAAATTTTAAGCCAACATAGAATCCTAATCCAATTATTTGTCTAAGTCATTATTAGAAACAATGTCAAAAATATGTTCTTAGAATATATATTGATTTTCATTATAGATGATTTTTGAATGGCATATTTTACTTGTTAACTATTATACGTGTATGTCACTATTTATTGTTTTTCATCGTAAGTTTTACACAATTCAGCCATTTGGCTGCGATGTTTTACTATTCTTGATTCAATAAAACCCATTTCTATCTATTAGGGTCTGAAACAAGACTAATGCAGACTACTGCTTTTCACCTTGCTTAGGGGATGTTGTTTGGAGAAATAATGACATCCTTGTTCAGGGTTATTTTGCAAATGATGCTACATACTATGGAGGGGGGGGGGGGGGTCTGTGGGATTTTGGGGGGTCACACACGCTTACAACACTTAGCTCAATTCATGCACAACTGTCACCTGGATCACGTACATATATATGGTGATTGAGCCTCCTCTGAACTAGAATAACCTGCCCACCTATCTGAAATGCGCCCCCTTACTTGATATTCTTAAGCACAGATTAAATCACACTATTTCAGCACTTCAGATGATAAATATTTGTTACCATTATTAGTCAGTACTTGTAGTAGCAGCCTTGGGTATGGAAGCCTTGTTAGAATGTCAAAATAAACAAAATCATATACGAACATATCCAAATTAAAAATTTTTATGATAATGTAGAAATATTTGAAAAAATACCTAGTTTGGGCTCTTGGGTGCCCTTCCCCTGGGCCCCCAGGGGTGTCAGGGGTACTATTTGAAGTACATTGAATCCCCTCCCCCGAGGATCATTCCCGATCAAGTTTGGTCTGAATCCAATCATGTATTTTTGAGATGAAGACGAAAATATGAAAGGTTTATGCATGACACCAGCCCTGTCTCACCTATCTCCACTTGGTGGTTCAGGATTTGTCTGTATCGTCTCTGCTGCAGCTGCTTCAGATTGCCCACGCTGTACACACTGGCTGTGTGCCATAGATACTCCTTCTGGCCGGGATTCAAGTCGGGGTGGTGCAGCTTGTGACTGTCATTGAACGCCGTTGGGAGGCTGAGTGGACGTCGGAGGGGTTTGCAGTAGACGGAGTAAGGTTGGTGGTATTCGTAGAAGCCGGGACCATCGTGGGAGAGGCGGCACGTTATGTTGGAGGTGTAGGCTGGTTCCGACGACGTCTCGGACGACACATCAGACCCACCGTCTGATCAAAAAAATGAATAAGAAATGACATTCATTTATTAACTCTTTTAAGTGCCAAGTGCATGTTTACATGCATATGTTGCACTGCCATTGCACTGTTATCACGCCTTCGGTACAGTACATACTTTACGCATATTTGCACACTGTAAAACACTAAACTTTCGCGAACAGGACCTAAGGGCCATTTCCGGTGCATGAAACTTTCAATTAGAAAATACTGCTGTGACGTGATACTTACATCAACGTCACGGAACAGTCTTAGCTTTCAACTGCCATTTGTTCTGTTCAAGTGCCTTGTTTTAATCTCAAGATATGCAGTTGACAACAAAAGGGTAAAATCACAATTTCGCCACTTTCGCTACATGTCAGTGATAGCATCAGTACTTGATTATAGTTACATCAAAATCCGATCAGCTGTTCGTAAGTTATCGCGATAACGAGAACCGGTAATGGCATAATAAGGCATAATTTTACACAGCCATTAGCAATGCCAGTTCATACATAATGCAAATTCTAGATAATAAGTGATGGTCAAATTCCACAGACATTGCCTGCGCAAGTAGCCTAAATGGCTAAAGTGCCAGTTTTGTTGCATATTTGAAGGTCTGCAAAATGTATTCTCTAACTCTGAAGGACATGAATCTATTTGGCTATGTTTACCTGGAAATCGTTTCCGTGGCGATTGCTGCCTTGACCTGGCTCGCCTTCTGTCACCATATGGGGGCGCTGTCTGACTTCTGAAATGATTTGGCTGAGAAAGAACAAAAAAAACCCATCAACAGTCACATATGTGGAAGACTAAAATGAACACTATCTTCATCATTGTTTAACGGTAACACTAAAGGACAATTCTAGGCCGATAGCCAGTTGTTTTTAAATCAGGAAAATCAGAGAAACATATTAAATGAAACTGTGTGTACAATTGGGCAATTATGAACATAGTTTTCAATTTTGTTTATTCTGCCAATCAGTACAAATTGGCAACATTGGATTGTCCTACACATGGACCCTTCTATTTAATTTAATTTAAAAAGATTTTCTTCATCTCTGCAAGGTTTATTCCATGTACAGAGTAACAGTTTCCTACATGTACGTGAATTTAACTGTGTTCATCATGCACAAAAATCAACAATTTATGAAAATATATAAATTTATATAAAATATGTTTTGTGTAGAAAAGAAATGGACTATTGCTCACAGTGAGTGACACAATTTTTGCTGATTTTGTAATGATCTTTGGAATTTTCAAGATTTATAAACTTTCACTATTTTATTCCTCTGAGTTTTCTATTTGTTTTTCAAATATTCTATGATCAGACTAAAATTCCCCTTTCAATTCAACTTGTATACAACAGAATAGATATAACTCGCCCAAATTAACAAGTGCCTCGCAATCAGTCATGGATGAATAAATGAGATAGTAACTCTGTGATCAACTTGTGTCGACTTGAGCTCTTTGACGAGAACTTCCAAATCCACACATGAAAGCGGTGTGTTATTAAAACTCTTATTGTGTCCCTGGCATAATATTAATTGCACCGCTAATTAAATACATCCTAGCTTCCAAATAAACTGCAATAGCATAAAATATAGTGCACTATCAAAGTTTTTATTTCTGTCATAAGGAGGTATATGTACCATTTCCGCAATTTACTTGTAACATTAGTAGGTAAAGATTTGATATTTTTACAGAATTTTGTGCTACACACTGGGGATGAAGGGACATGTCCCCCCCCCCCGATTTTATGGAGATCAAAAACATACAGATATATACTGTAGTCAGAAATCGTCATATTGTATAATTCAATAGTAGGTCATTTTAATACCTGTACAGTAAAATTCAATTTTGAGGCACAAATTTTTGAAAAGTCTCTACGTCTGGTGGGTCGGGGGGGGGAGGGACACACTCTTCCCACTTGGTCACTCCACTGCAATGGGCATGGTGACCCCCCCCCCCCTTGAGAAACTGTTGATGCCCTTGTCACACATGACATGATATAAGACCAGTGTTGTATCTGAGACCACTGGTTCCAAGACCATGAGGCCGCCCCAAAACACAACCTTTCCATAGGCTTTGTACAGGTCACTCGAACCGAAACCAAAACCGAGGCCACCAAAAATTGGCCCCAGGGCCAGCCTTGGATTCAACACTGATGACACGACATATAAGACCTACTGCGCTTTTCCCTCTCTTCTGAAGTCGGTAGGGGGACGATGAGGGGGAGTCTCCCGTCGTCGACGCCTCACTGGAGTCAAGGTCACTCATCACTTGGAGTTCACACTGGACAGCTGAATTACGATGACCATGGCGGGGTGAGGACTCATTGGAAGCACTGTAAAAAAAAAGACATCAAATTATTGAAAGTACAGAAGAACTACCAAACTTATCTCAAGTATTATGTGGCGAATAGCCCCCTCGTCTTTACCCCACTTCAGTCTACTTTGGTACACAATAGAGGGTGGGGCACTTCAGTAAGTTCAGTAAATGAAGGTAAACTATTTTGGGGATTATGAAATTCGGGAAACAATTACACCACAAGAATGATAGAGGTTATTAACATTTTTGGAAAACTTTGATATTTGTAGTATATACCCACTCCACCATACACCATACTCCTAAAAATGGCCTGCAATTTTGAGGACCAGCAAAAAATTCTCAAATCTGACAAAATGTTTTGACTTTTAAAATAATCTTTGTCCATTCTACCTGGAGATTCATGTACATATAGTCTGTAACGAGTGATGACCCCGAGTTGATTTCAGTAAATAAACACGAATATACAATTTTTTTTCCTATAGGAATACTTTCTGTACATACATGTACCATGTCGACAAGAACTATATCAATTTATAACACAAATTAAGAAAACTTAATGCTCTACATAATTTAATGTCTTACAATATTCCTCAGTGTTTATGTAAAACAATACAATGGTTTCACCACAAGCATAAAAAAGAAAGTTACAAGAAAAAAAAAGAACACACGCCAATGATTTTTCTATCAAGCTTTGTTCTACTCACTGTATACTGTAAGTACATAATCTGTGGAATTCTATACAACAGATAGCAGCACTGTTAACAGCATCAAGGCTAACTTAGACACCTTTATAGTGTCTTCGAACACCAGTCTCAGTTAATTACAGTATCAAACATTATTTCACAATGTTAGTTAAAACAACACAAAATCAAACATACTCCACACTGTCAAATGACGAATCCTTGAGTTATCAGTACTTAACTAAATACCTTCCCACATTGTACAACAACCAGTCCAATTTCAGGTAATGACAGAAGTTTATCCAGTATTTTAAACATTTTAGGAAAGACCTACACCAAATTTAACATACCTATATTTACGGTCTGTGAATTCTCTTTATAGGTAGATTCAGCACAGACAAGTGTTACTTGCAATCGGCATACATGTACATGTACCTTTAACACCTGTGGCATTTTCCTTGGTGACCAACCCAATGTACACATATAGCTATTGTTGAAGTTTGAAAGACTTTTACCCACTTACACACACACAGCATTGTGAAGACAACATTTATTTGCTTAACTGTCAGAATGGCAAGGCTATTTAAATGCTTATGACACCCCCAACCTTTATACTGGCTTATGTATTAACAGGTGAAGTAGTACTTTTGTTATGCAGAGTATTAGCTTGAGGAGGTAACTCATAAACCCATTCACATAGACCAACAAAGCCGGCTCTGAAACGCCTCTGCTATCCCTCCACTTTCTGTCTGAATGGTGAAAGACAGCGAAAAAGGAGCACTAAAATGAGTCAGCTCTGATACACTTCCGTCCAGTGTTTCAGATCCGCTGTGTGAATGGTTTCACCTGTTGGAGACGATTTGATTTTACTATAACACACATTTTCCACAGACCCCAACACGAGTTAACTTGTACTTAGTCTCTAACGGGTTACAGTAAGATGGTGAAAAGACTTATTCTGTGCTATCTGAAGGGGGTTAATTGTGCGTTTCAAGACCGCTCTAAACCACCTCACCTACACCATTTTCTATCTGAATGGGGCTTTAGAGGGTCATCACAGCTAGGGAGTATACACATATTGATTTTACTCACTTAACTATTTAAACCTTGCACAAATAACATGGGTATGAAATAAACAGAATTGAGCTATTCAAAAATCAATCATGAACATGATTTATGTATACATGTACCTTTTATAGATACTGTGACCTAATATTAGAGAACATCAATATATTTTATGTACATCAAGCACTACATTCACTGTGACACTACTTTATGGTTAACATCAACAACAACAACATGAGTAATTAAAACTGATAAAAGAAACAGGTCTGCATTTATACACTCATCTGAAACTCTTGATTTAAACAAACATGAAAATTAATACACTAAGTTACAGACTTTCAAACACAAAAACTAACAATAATGAAATATTCTCCAAGGTAAAATTACCTTTTGGGGGGTCCTGGAGGAGACACGTCTGTCCTGGAAGGCATTATTACATTGGTTGGGCGTCAGTACAGGACAGATCTACATCTTACCAGTAGAAGTACTTACTTGACAACATTTCCTCTGATGTCATTCTGGTAAAACAGAAAAAATGAAAATAAATGCAAGCAAAATAAAATGCATCCCAGTAATAATAATATCCACATGCATTGAGACTGATCTCCTCAGTAATTATGCACTATATAAGAAATTGACTATCATCATTATTATTATTCTTTTTTTTTCTTTTTAACTATTATTATTATTATTATTAATCAAAATCTATAATCATGAGTTCTCAATACTCCCTTCATTACTCGGGTCCCATCCGACGGAATACTCTTAGCTCTGAGAGATTTAATACTACATTTAATATTAATACTTTCAAGAGACAATTTAAGCAGCACTTAATTTCTCTATATTGATTGTAATTTCTTATCTTATTTAAACTGATTTAATTTGTTTTGCTGCCCCTGTATTTCCCCTAGTTTTTGTTCCTCATGTCATACCCTGTTTAAGTTTTTTTTTTTTTTATATTTAGACAAATTCACAATTTAAGCTAATAAATTACTATTGCATTAATATTGAGATGCGCATGAAACTCTACTAGCCTCAACCCAGGCTTAATCTAGCCCATCATTTTCCAATTATTATGCTGCCTAGTTTAAACGACTTTTGTTCATATTTGTGTCCTCTTCTGTATTATAATGTGCGTTGCTGTTTTTATATTCATATTGCTGTTGATGTCATATACTCATATTTATATATTTTCTTTTTGTAAATGTATATTTTGTTGAAATTGGAAACAAAGTTTAAATTTGAATTCTATGAGTAACCATAATTTTTCATTGCTTTTTGACAACCATCCTTAAAAAAATAAACCAGACCTTTTTTCCAAAAGATCCTGATAATACAAATTTTCATACAGATTTTCATAACTAAAATTGTATAAATTACAATCTGTAACTAATTAGTCAGATGAAGTAAATTATAAGATACATGAAGGCAGCTTTTATTATTGTTATCATTATTATTACTATTGTTATAATATTATCATTCAAAAATCGTACTAGAGATGAACTCTTACTGGTTGGCAGGTATGATAATCTCCACGTAAAGGATAGAATTATATGCAAGCGCAAGGTGACTGGGAAAATTTGTAATTTTGAAAGTTGGCTTTTTGAATTATTTTATCCATCTTTTGGTTTCAGTCTGCCATTGAAGTGTCCAGGGAGGGTGTATTTCTAAATGTATTAAGGGCCACCGCACACTACACAATTGGCTACGATCCAATTTTGGCAAAAAATCGCAGTAGCATTTGATACGGGCATTTTAACAAATGATACTTATTTGATGCGAGTTCTGAACGATAAAATGAATATTAGTGCACTGTGAACCTTGAACCCAGAGTAATTAGGGTCAAATTATTTGCAAACTGTACAAAATTGTAGGACTTCTTTGATGTACATCACTACGATTTGGAGCCAATTTGGCTTTTCCTCTTACTAAAGAGTTCGAAATGGGCCATATTTTCAATTTTACTATCTGTATGACTATTCAGAACCTGAATAAACAAAATGTGATGTGAAATGTTTATATGAAACGCTATTCCATTTTCTTCTGAAATCGGATCATAAACCGATTGTGAAGTGTGCGGTGGTCCTAACAGTAGGCAGTTCCATTGCAAATGTTCTAGTAGAGAATAAAGATGTAGCAGACAAGATGCGGGTAGTTCATCAAATGAAGATTGTTTCCTCAAACCCCCCCCCCCACCACCCCACTAACGCTTAGCAAATTAGCCCCATGCTTAATTGCAGGGGCGCCACCCCCCTGCCAATGATGTTGATTGGAATGACTCGGTGTCAATCCCAATCAGTTTATGGATGGAATAGTAACAGTTAATCTTTGAATGTGTTGAGCTGCCCTATAGACTAGTACAAGTATTTACACTTCAGTGTACATTGATGTACAAGACTGGAGCCTCCAGTGGAGGCTCGTAAGTTTGGAGATCATATCTGCAACTCACACTAGCTCATCCTTTGTTGTTGCATGCTCAACAAGTCAGCAATCAGGCAGTAAAGTGACAGTGTTTGTTTCACTGGATTTGGCTGTGGCTTTTTCATGATCACAGGCTGACGACAGGCTAATAACCGCATAACAAATCAACCTTCCTGGACCATACGTACATCAAATTGATGATCAATGTCTGAATGTCATCAATTCAATTCAATTCAAATTTATTTTCCCCATTTCATTAAAAATATACAAATATATATGCCATAAAAATTATAAGTAACGATGATAACATAGTAACATAATTATAGCAAAGAATTACCCTGTTTTGAAAGCATAAAAAGAGGAAGGGAACAGCAATATGGGTCATTTATCAATCAATCAATCATCAACGATTCACGATCCTGTGCCTGCACTGGAACACAACGACAGACGCAAATTCAACGATTGCAGAACGTATAAAAGTACACAAACAGTGCAAAGTCGTTTCATTACCATTTAGGTCTATGACAACAAATTACGGTACCTTGCATTTACAAGATTTTCAGGTAGAAAACCTCACATGTCAACCCCCAAAAAACAGGATAACAACATCATCCGGCAAGCGAGTGGTATTGCATCGCCGGTGTGGTGGTGGACTGGTGCGTGAATCACCTTATGACCCCGTCGTCACCAAGCGACGTCAAGCTTTACAGGTGTAACGCCCCCAACCATACCTCTTCAACCGGCCCAACGCACCACGGGCTTACTGGAGTCCCGACTGGAGTAATATCAGAGTAATATAAGGCCTGCGGACATGCTCGAAAAACTATTATATTCAAGAAATTACTTTGTCAGTATCTAGGAAAAAAGAAGTAGTTTATTTAATTGAAAATAATGAACAATATAACTTATTTCCACAAAATGTGAATAAGTACCGTACTGAAATAGTTTAATTAACCTTTCCATCTACTGACTACTGTTTTAAAGTTGATGATGCTGAAGACCACCAGACAAATTTCTCGTTTTATAATTAATATATTTACTTTTTACTTATTTCATATATTCATTTCCCATATAAACCCCGATATAAACAATTGATAAAGAAATTCCAAAGACTTGAATGACACTAAGGAAATCTTAACTAGTACAGGAGTTGCAACTGGCAGATAAAATTATATGATGCCACAATTAGGCCCTACAGCAATGTCTAAGTTGATGTCTTGTAGCAATATAAAAATATTTGAAAAATAGAAGAACCCGTTTACATGTACAGCCAGGAAAACAAAATTGTCATCATTTCAATTAAACAGCCATTTATCCTAACGTATTGAGAACCCGGGATGTCGGAGAGAACACACCGACATAATCTGTAAATTGATGGTGGTTTGGGCGGGGAAGGCAAATTGAATCTAAAAACCAGAGAACCATTTCATATTAAAATGACCCTATATGAGGAGGGGCTTTTATTAATTTTTTGAAGACAAAGTTCTGCTGGTGCATTTTGATTTTATTCTTCTCTTCAGAGATATCACAACTCACAAGCTCTTCTTCCCTATACCCCCTCCCCCCCCCACACCCCCAGTGGGTTTCCTTTGGTCAGAAAGGCTCAAACCCCCGTATAATGAATAAGTTGTGAACGACTTTGATAAGTATAAAAGGCAGGGCATTTCTTTTGTAGCCCGAACGGCACAAAAAACATCACTCATGCCCTATGAAGGATGTGTCTGTGAAATTTGAAGATCAGTAAATTATCTATTAAGTTTGAAAAATGCATACCAAAATACCTGCCATAATAATGATGTTATTCCCAGCTCATTAGACTTAGTAACTTTATTGAAGTACATGTATATGTATTTATCTATAAGTTTATGAATACTAGTCTGCATATAATTTGCCGTGTAAAAGGAACTTCCCTCAATCTGAAGTAGTTGCCAATATCAACACTAATGCTTGACACACACACACACACACACACACACACACACACACACACACACACACACACACACACACACACACACACACACACACACACACACACACACACACACACACACACACACACACACACACACACACACACACATAAACAAACTACTAGCAGTAGTGTAGTAGTAGATATAATGTTAAAATGACATAAAATGATATTATCGTTCCATACCTGCTTAAAAACAAGGAGCTCAAGACACTCATTCAATACACATTTGAAAAAAAAAACACTAGAGCAATTCGACTCTGCGTAGTTGATGGGTATGCCTCCGCCCACTATTTAGCATGCTAAAATAGCTCACAGTATACATGATCAAAATCCACTTTTATGCATGGGGTTCTTATAAAAGCATTTTATTTAGTAACATATGACCTTGAATAAATCCAACATAAAATCTAAAAACAGCATCTCTAACTATAATTACAGGGACATTGCAGAACATTAAGGTACAGAACAAAGTTCATATGACCTTTTTAATAACCTTAACCTTTGATTCATGGGTATATGAAATTTTGACATCGTTTTGCAACCCATTCACTCTATAAACTTGATACTACACATTCCTACATGATGTCATAGGTAGAAAATGGCAAAGTTCATTGAACTTGACTTTTGACCCTGTTGACTATACCCTAATATTTGCCTTTTGTTTTTACATCAATTTGACAAATCATATCAACAATGAGCATTCCTAATTTAAGTTATATTTAGAAAATGGTATTTCGTGACAAAGTTCATTGACCTTTGACCCTTCACCTTCAACTTTGTCCCCTATCAATCCACAAAATTATTTGCTTTTTGTGCTTGCACCTAATCACCAATTGAATTACAAATGAGCATTCCTAACTGGAGTTATAAGAAGAAAATAGCATTTTAGCATGAAGTTCATTGACCTTTGACCCTTGACCTTGAAATGTGACCCCTTTCAACTCTCCTTATTTGCCTTTTGTGTTTGCACCAAATTACCAAATTGTATTACAAATGAGCTTTCCTAACTGAAGTTATAAGCAGAAAATAACATTTTAGAACAAATTTGATTGACCTTTGACCCTTAACGGATTTGGCCAAAAATCCAATAATTTCACCCTTGCCAAATGCTTTATCCTTATTTGGTACAGGTTTTATTAAAATACCTTCAGTAATCTTGTTCACAAAAGAGTGCAGACACACTGACACACAGATGTATGGACAACCCCCCCCATAATGCCTCCATCCCCATTATGGAGTGGAGGCATAAAAAAAAAACAGTAGAACCAACAATGTGTATTTTGAGTTGTTTATTGAGCCATGATTTCTACAGACAAATAACAGCATGCACTCATTAATACATATATACATATTATTTCTTCTACATCTAGCATATTGACTATCTGAGCTGCTGCACCTGTTGAGTAAATGAGTAACTGACACTTTCATACAGAATGACACAGGATGACTATAATTTAACACTTCAGAAATTGTACATATCTAGCAAAGCACATACATCCACTTTGAACAATTACTTCACAATTTCATTGATAAGAATGTTTTTTTTGTCATGGATGCTAGTTTTAACCTATGAAGTTCCTCAAAATCAACTTCATAGAACTATCTTTTTTTAATATGGCCTAAAAAATAAATTGTCAGTGCTTGCATTATCAGAAAACTGGCATTTCTGAATTTTTAGTACAAAAATTATTTCATATAGAGTGCAAAATTACTCTTCACATGTCCACACGATTAAGATTTTCATTCAATCAATTTATGAATTCGACAAAAGTAATAATCTTCAAGAAATGCAATCACATGATTTTTTAAACCAACAATAACACCACAGTCAATGTAACATTTTTGTTACATGTACCTGAAAAATAGTAATTTCTTTGAGAATTAAATGTTTTCATTTGGTACATGTACATCAATATTACATGATACAAAATAAAGCAATTTGACTGAGTCAAACCAGTGGGTATGCCTTTATCTAAGAGGTACAGCTGACAGAAAGGTTACAGTCTGATAGATTAACAAAAAAGGTTCGATAGACCAATTATCGAAAAGGGTCCGACCCTTTTTGATAATCGGTCTA
>JZLH01S0250368.1:24921-36694 GCA_001188425.1 Eucidaris tribuloides
ATGTTAAATTGGGGTCAAGGTCACATACATGTAAGTAGGTCAAAGGTCAAATGTTAAGATACTAGGGCGTGCCTTGTTTTTATAAAAATGGATGTCAGAATTTAATTAAACTTGGAAAAATCAGCTTTACATGTATACATGTAGCAAGGGGATGCAAAGTTTTCCAGCTGGTTCATCTGGCTACGTGGGTGCCTAGATATCAGGCTCCAAGGGCCAAAACTGTACATATAGCTGATGTTTTTTCTATGGGTACCATAGAGAGTTTGCGAGAACTCAGGTAAGCGTCGTGCCCCCAGGGGCTCTTGTTTGTTTTTTTGCTCTGATAATTGAAAAATGTTCCCTGAGAAAGATGCAATTTTATGCAATCATCTTCTGCTAGTAGTAGCTCAAAGCTGTGATTATTAATTTGTCTTATTCTCTTGGAGTATAATCTATCAACCAACATATAGTTGATGCGGCTGAAAATGTTAGTTATGTACATAATGCATGAAGGTGAGTGGCCTGCTTGTCAAGTGAAATTACAGAAAATAAACCTCTAATTTGTTACATTCCCAGAAACCTTCTGGATAGAAAACAAGTCAAAATTGGCCCAGGGACATATTTATTTCAGTTCTCTCCAGTCCATTACATTACTAGCTTTACAGATTAACAATGTTGAATTTCCTTTATATGTTTGCAAGTGATACATGTCAAACTATTGCAATTCACAGACTTCAATTGGCAAGTTTTATTGAATGGAATGAAAGCACAGATTTCTGTTACAATGTGCATGTTTGCATTGATGTTGACGTCTGAAATTTCTCACTTGACCTGTGATTTAGATGCAAACTTATTTTGAAGAATCTTGTGTGGATTTCACCTCGAGGGTCAGTGATGACGTTTCACGTTGGCATCAATTGCAAGAATCGGTGACAAGGTGAAACAATACTTAGACCTCAGCTGGAGATATGATGACACTTGGGTCATTGCTCATTGTACCTCTGACAAATTTCAAGGAAATATTCTCATGTGGCATGCATGTTACACACACTACTTGGAAATCTTAATTTGAGCATCAATCTGATTGCAATGATGTTTAATATGACATTGTTGACAACCAAACGACAGAAGAATATCAAAGGTGTAAATTACATGATTAAAAGAATCAACAAGAAATTAGATGGTGACTTGTTTTTCAGAAAACAAAAAGTGTTTCCTTTTTTAGAGCCCCAAAAACCAAGTTACTCACAATATTATGACATTTAGTGGTTGATCATTGTCCCTGGATCGATTTCAGTGAAATATATTCACATGCCATGTACTCGCTGGATGTACTTGGAAATCTCTATCAATTTGAGCCTCGGTGTTTATGGCAGCAATTTGATGATGTCGTCATAACAAAATGACAGTGGGGGTGTTACGAGGGTGTACATTATATAATTATGTAGTTACGTCAATCAACAAGGAAGAAAATGGTGACTCTTATTTCAGAAATCTGAAACATGTTGTCACTTCAGTAGACCCAAACAGGCCAGAAATTATTTACGATATGATGACACTTTGGTCAGCACACATTGTCCCTCTGTCATTTCCAGGGAAATATTTTCACGTTCACTTGCATGTTGTACCAGGAAATCTAATTTGAGCATCAGTTTCATTGCATTCTTTCGTGTGATGATATTGTTATAACAAACAGGCAACAGGAGTATTCGAGGGGGCGTATATTACATGAATCCGCAAGGACCGAGATGGTGACAGGTTGTATTTCAGCAGTCAGAAAACGGTGTTGCCATCTTAGCAGATCAGAAAATTTATTGAGTTTACATATGTGTGACAGTTTTAGACTTTGACATCATTTTATGAGCTTCACAGAAATGTTTCATGCTGAAAAGTTATAAATCAACAATACAAGGCCTGGCTGAGACAAATATTTCAGAAATCAGTGTTGCTATTTTAGCAGGTCCCAAAATTTATTGAATTTACGTATGTGTGGTAACGTGTGACATCATTCTCTGGGCTTCGAAGAACAGGTCTCACATGGGAAAGATATTTGGGTTTAATTATTTGTACAGTGTCAACTTGTTCTAATAATGTCTTTGCTAATAATTAGATATGTCAGGGGATGGTGGTGATAATAGCTGATCCAGATACGACTGTTTTCTTCATTTTGAAGAACTGGCAAGCTGTGGATATACAGATCTATGTGTACCTTTCTTTATGAATCTGATCATTTGTGATGTATTCAGTTTGTTCGTCATCATCTTGACAATACCTTCCCTTACCCGTAGAGAGATAATCAAAACTGTAATAGCAGGTCTATGATGGGCAATTCTGAAAATTAAGGTCATTCGGTGATAGAAATGAAGTAGGGCCTTTAGCTTTCAAGTTTACTGCATAGCCAGAGCTCCAAGACAAAATATCCATGCTGAGTGTTATGAGTATTTGTTCTAAACAGAAACCAAGTAATGTTTATTGATTTTGGGGGAATAACCTACAATATTCCAGTATGATTGATTTGAGAGTTAGTTTTGAAATCAGTTTTGTTTATCTCCTGAAACTGGCTACAACGGAAACCATCATCTCCTTATTGTAGCGTTCATGAATCTATCTAGAGCAAGAATTCAATGACATTGTCTTGTAATGACTGCAATTTGATCAGGGAGTACTGGTATCAATTAGCCATAAATACGAGTGCAAGGGAACGCAATGCAAAGTGACATGAATGATGTCTGTGACTCAGGGTTCCCAGCCCATCAGGGAAATCAGGGAAAATTATTTTACTTTTTCCAGTCAGGGAAAAGTCAGGGAATTTGATAAAAATACCTCAAATCAGGGAAAAGTCAGGGAATTTTGATTGGCCCAAAAATTGAAATATAAATTGGTTTTACATTACGGTGTTTTATACTGCAAATAGTTCAAATAATTATCATGGAATTTTGTTTTCTTGAAATGCTGGGAACCCTGGTGACTGTATTCCTTCCTTAGTCATTTGCTAAGACACCTGAAATCAAAATGAATTTAGTCATTTGGTGGGTCACCTGAAACTCTTTGATTTGAATATGTTACATAAGTTCGAGGATAGAATGGACAGAAAATGCCACATAAAAGGAAAGAAATACTGTATACGCCAATATTTTCGCGCCAAGATATTTTCGTGGTTTTGGACTAAATTTCAAAAGTCGCAAGTGCTAATTTTCGTGATTTTAGTGGTGCTTTCATTAGTGTGAATAGACATGAACCAAAGTGGAAATTTTCATGATAACTGATTCGCGAAATTCGCGAAAATAAAACCACCGCGAAAATTACCATGTATACAGTAATGAAACAATATTTTACAATAAGAGACAAAAAGAAAGGCTAAAACTATTATGTGGATGTAGGCCTATTGTTTTATTTTGCCCATGGGGAACCCCTCAGGTGTATGGGACAGTCAAATTTTATGTAGAGAGTGTTTTACACATTCGACCTTAGCCCATTAATTACAATGTTGCACCTTTCATTGTCATCCAACTAGCAATTTGCTATCTAGTGGAAGTCTTCCGGTGCACTTGAAGGCTCCATGCATCAACTGTAAGGTCACTTTAATGTTTGTTAAGTACCTTCATTATCCTTCAAAGGTCAGATGCTTGACTTATAAAACAAGGTCAGAAATAATTTAGTATGTATTACATGTATGTATGTTGGTGGTAGGCAGCAAATGAGCTTCCAACACAGTAGCAGCAGGGGCTTTATATAAAGCCTTTATCACTGCAGGTGAAAATTCTCAGATTAAAGGGAAACATCACCTAAAATGTGTACAGTAAAATTATAAGTTCACATACATGTAGAAATGAAAAAATGTATTCATTTTCTGTTTGATATACACTGCCTCTAATTACACCTAACCCTTGAGATGTCACTGCCACAATCTTGCACTACAAGTAGTTACCTGTTAAAGCTCAGTGGCATGATTGGGAGAAATTTAAAAAAAAAATGACTTTAGGACCAAACTGATTGAAAGATATACCAAAAAATACACCAAACTAACTAACTTTGTTTTTATGCTTTTGCATAGTAAACAAACTACAGTCAAATCTGTCTTAGTTGCCACCTCTCTATAGCAGCCAACCTGTCTAGTGGCCACTTAAAAGTTTCCCTTGGAGACAAATTATGTATTTAAGAAGCTGCCTATAGCAGCCACCTGTCTATAAAGGCCACATTTTTTGTTTCCCTTGAGTGGCCACTATAGACAGGTTTCACTGTACATGTAGCCTGGGTTATCAAACCATTGTCTGCGGGATCCTAGTGTGCCAGTCATCAACTCAATGGGATTTACAGAATCTTATAGATAGTGGGTTAAAGGGACCGAAAAGTCGCATATCGTAGTGTTTTGGAGGTGGCCCGGCTCGGGTAATATTTGGGAATGCCCGTATACTTTCGGAAAACGAGCGCACACGAATTGTGTGCAATTCCCCGTGCAGCTCGCATTCACCCGAAGAAAGGCGAACTGAGCCCAACTGACAACAACCCTACCCTCAACAGCAATTCTGTTCGCAGCTCCATGATTGTTGTTACGCACCACTGAACTCTACACTACATGTACGTAGTATAGAGTTCAGTGTTATGCACGGCCTTGCAATAGGGGCAATGAGCAGATGGTATTGAACGTACAAGGATTACGAGCGGCGCATCCTTTTAAAAAGCTCATAGATCTGTTGGGTTTACATAGAATTTTTTTCCTTGACATTTGAATTTTAGTGAAATAATTTTCGATACATTTGTGGATATCTAATTTTGTTCAAAATAGATGACTTTACCAAATTCATTGTAACTTCAGAAACATTTACAACATTATTACAAAATTGTGGATTGTTAGTATAAAAGGCATTATTACAAACATCTGTACACACAATTTGTGCATGCAGAAAAACTTTAATACAGGTTTGTAACAGCTGCTAAATGTACAACTGAAAAAAAAATGCTTGTTGACTCATTAAAAGTTGAAATTGAAGACATTTTTATCTCAAAGCATTTACACTGTGCACCTGTCTAGTACCAAAGTTCATTTCAAACTTCCAATATTTACCCAGTATGTGTGCCCTCTCTTTGGGTGGCAGGGAGATAATGGGCGGAAGGAAGACAGGAAGGAAGGAACATCCGGTATGGCTGGATTTATAGCATGGGTTGGAGCTTTTCCTGATATCTGAACTAAAAATACGCTTTTATTTCTTTGTTTAGCCCGTAAAGCACAAATATAGTTTTGGTTGATCAGACAAATGTTTTGTCAGTCTTTCATAACATATTCTATTGTCACTCCAGACGTCAGAAAACAACATCACACCTACTGAAACTTGAAACAAATTAAGATGTTTACATTTCAAGAGAATATCTAGCAGTATAAACATTACCTATGGGAATTGTTGGCCCCCCCCCCCCTGAAAATTTACATTTTGAGTAATTTCCCAAAAATGGGAGAGTTTCAGGAGCAATTTTCATGGCATTGATAGATCATATAGGTACATCTAAAAAACACAATAGCAAAGAATTTCATTTTTTACCATTTTCCAAAAGTAAACCTTGGCTTTAACCGGTCACTGGTACAATTTTGCACCACAGATAGTATGGCCTTAATTTGCGCTATAAGAATAAAAAGTCTGACAAAAACTGTATTTGTTATGTTTTACTTAGCAGAGGAACAACCCTCATTAAAACACTGATAAAACTACTGTAGTAGTAGGTTCACATATACATTGAATGTTTTCCTACAAATTTTAGAATCGATTATATTTGTTTGTAAAATGGGAGAAACATAATTTTTTTAAAATACATTTGTAGATATTTTTGATTAGGATTAAATAACATAACAAATTTGTTGGAGGCCCTACAGCCCATGAACACCCCCTTCCCCATTCCCACTCCCCCCCCCCCACCCACCCACCCATGCATACACAAGTTTTTAAGTCAATTTATTTGTTCAAAATTTCAGGATCCCCCTACTTTCTATGGTATTTGATATAATGCAATATGATAATAATAGTAGGCACAAATTTGTTGTTTATTGATGCATATCATTCCACAAGCAAGCATGCCCCACGACTTCCTGTGAGTAGTCTACGATTGCTGCTCCTTCTGATGTAGTCTTGGTTTCAGACCTTGTGACTTTTTCTACCAGAGTACACTCACTTTCTGATTTTCACTCTCTGTCTGTGTCCAGAGTACACTCACTCTGCCTTAGTCAATGTATATCATGATGCTAGTCTTAGTCAAATCAGTTGACTGAAGATTTCATTATCAATATGATATGGGTTAATCTAAACGTCTGGAAGCTAGACTACTGCTGGCAGGTCATGTGATCAGGAAGTAAAGCAGAAAAACAACGAAAGTCGAAAGTGGATCTCAGAGAGTGAAACAATGCTAGAGGGAAATTATGAACACAATGTACACTGTATGTAGCCCTTAGCTTGTAAACTTTTCTGAGAAAGATATTTATGCTTTCCAAAATAGTGTAGGAGTGTGAATATCTGCATGAGTTTTATTATAGCAATCACTGAATTAGTTTAATAAACCACTGGACATCCTATCCTATCGCACAATCCAAAATCAGTCACGGGCGGTGTTTATGTAGACGAGTCTCGTGTTTATTGTGCAAGTCCGTCGTCGCCCCGCGGCGATATTTTCCACACAAGCACGATTACCGTAAGTGAATCCAACCACGTACGTCCCGAAACAACGCCAAGATTTTATGAAATATGTCCATGTTTACGAGAACAGGCACTCGAGGCTATGAATGGTGAATGAAATTAAATTGAATTAGCAGTGATGTGACGTCTTGTAATTAAGCCTTAGACTCCCACTTGTTATTGACGTAGGTGTAATTTACCCGTCATCCAATTCCCGGGATGCTACAGGTTAATTTTAATTGCTACTTAATCTAGTACACTGCACATCAATAAAGCGTACCACTTGTGTTATTACACATCAAATTGAAAGAAAGCAACAATATGAATAAAACAATCTAGATTGCCACTCACCTGGTCTATCAGCATGACAAATCCTATACTGAAATTGAGCATGTTATTTGGAATTTGGAAAATACGTGCAATCAGTGGACATTCATTTCATGTCTTCAATCACACATGCAGATCTATCCTAACTAGTGTGCAATATGCAAGGAAGAGAAATGATTTGTATTTATCCCCAAAAAAACTCTTCTTTAATTTTCATTTGAGTACCAGTTTATACTTTGTATTGTACCATCAATTTTGTTTAGATTATCATGATATGAAAAAAAAATGGAAGTGTACAATAATTTGATAATATTAGATCATACATAGTAATCAATACAAAACAGTAATGACATTGTACAAAATCAACCCAACCCCCCCCCCCCCAAAAAAAAAACGAACTGTTCAAATGTTTTTGGGTACCATCAAGTCTCAGCATTTCTTTTCCTCCTTTATATCATGTGTACTTTCTAGCTTTTCACCTCCAGGGATGTAGTCGGGCCGGCTGTTCCGAGTCACGAGGCCGCTGGAAAAATATTGTTCCCATAGACTTTGTACACTCAGTCCGAGGCCAAGGCCAAGTCCGGCAAAATCCTGCCTCAAGGCCAGCCTCGACTTCATCCCTGTTCACCTCAACTGCCATCTTTAATATTGTTTCTCTTTTTCCCCATTTTCATTTATTGTTTTAACTCCGCGTACCACCAGCTCCCCATGTATTCCTTTACCTGAGTGTACACGTTCAATCCCAAATACAACAAAATCCAACACCTCCATTCTCCAATCTGATCCATGTATTCTCTTTGGTGGTACAAATCTCCCCCCCTCCTTCCGCCACACCACCCCCCCCCCCCCGCCCCCAACACCACACACACACACACACACACACACACACACATACCAATACACACATCCCACCCCACAACACACACACACAACATGCACACACACACAATTGCACATACCACACACACACCCTAAACTTCAGTGGGCCATCTCACAAAATTCCACATCAGGCAATCCTCCAATCGATAAGAATCCATATAAGGTGGTGCACGAAGCGAGTGGGGCTATGTGGGGCCAGGTTCCATCTTACAGACCGCATCACACTTTTACGCATCACACTTGCATTTCGGCATGTGCACGTATGACCTCCAGTTTCCCAGTCGATCATCCAATAGATCAACCTTCCGTGACCCATTTGTGGGTGGATGAATCTGTGAGGAGCATCTGCATCTATGTAAATGAGCCTTGAAAACAGCAGGGTTATCTCTTATGTTTACCCTTGCCCTTACACCTGCTGTGCAATCATATTCCCATTTGTGTGAAATTTACAATTGTTTCGTGTATTTCATCACATGGATCACACTGAGAAATGATACAGGATCTTTAATTTTTTTTTTGAGGGGGGGGTGTCAGGAAGAGCTATGTGTTTGGACTGCCTAACTGCTTGAGTATTTGTGTTCCATGATTTATCTGTTTCCTCTTCGATGTGTTCATCTCATCCATAATTCATAAATGTGGAGATATTTTCTCCTTCATTCTCCTCGAGTATGTAGACCATTCTCCGAACTGATCTAAGATGCTTTGGATAAGTCTACTTGGAATTTCCAATGGTGCTTCACAGCTTCTATGGCCATCACATACATGTGTGGATTGCTGTTATGAGAGCACTGAAGAAGTACATGTTAAAATTTGACATGAAGTACATGTTTCAACTACAATTCCCTTGATGTGCTATTAGAATATGATTCAGAGTGCACTGGGCACCAAGAAAAAATTGTGATTTGATTTTTTTTTTCACCATCTTTTGTCTGGCATGAATTATTTTTCCTTGCTCTATATTTCACAACTAATGTTGTGGCTTGAATTATGAAATCCATTCTCTTTACAAGTTGATTCGGGGGCAAGGCTCATCCCCTCCCCCTCCCCTAAAAAAACAGTGGAAAGAATAAAAGATAAGAGAAGAAACATGGAATTAAGTAAGATTGGTTAGCAAGTCAAGAAAACAATTCTTCACCCCATGATCTTCACACTCGAGGATCATTGCACTTACATGTATGTATTGTTTGCTGTAGGCTAGTAAAAAAAAAGTCCACCATCAGCAGTTACATCCCGTTGTAAAAAAAGGCATTAAATAGAATCAAGACTTAAATAACAACTAGTTTATGTTCTGAATGTGTTACTTATGGTGTAACTGTGTCTCCAGCTTGGAATATTCATAATAATGATTTTTCGGAGGTCTTTTCCAGCATTCATGGGCTTTTCGTATTACCAATTACCATTGAGCGTGAATAACAAATGTCTGATTTCCTATTAAAAAAATTCAAAATGGTTTCCTAAACTGCTTCATGTGGTTTATGTAAATTAACCATTTTCAGCACCGTAAAGCATATAAATTCCCCCTCTCTCTCTCCCCCTCTATACATATCAATCTCTCACTTTATCTGTTTGTATTTCGTTTACTCTCAGCATTGGTTTCAAGTGATTGATTATTCTTGTAATGCCAGATAGTTTGTTCAGGTTTTCAGGCATAATTGCAATGGTTTCAATCATTGCCCAACCCCCACCCTCTTCGTAATCCCCTCTCGCGATTCTCTGATCGGTCAGTAATGTGGTCACTGGGCAATGTACATGTATTTCAGTCATGTGGTCGCCATCTTTCCTCCCACAACTCTACTCAATCAAAACATTTGTGTGTGTTTTCTCGAAAAGAAACATCTAATTTGTGCTCTTGGGATGTGTAAAAAATAGATTTCTTTCTGTTATTCACGTTTCTTTGTTACACTCATCCTGTTCACCAAGCTGTTGTCCATGAATGCCTCTGCACTCTGCCTGAATAGTTTGAACTTTCCAACCCAGGAATAGATCGACGCTGCCTATTTTTGTTCAATTATGAGGTTCTAATACACAGGTAGGCGTAAATAAACCTTTGCACTTGTGAATAACGTTTGAAGGTGAAGGATTTGAAGCATACTCTCCAGTACTAGATTGGCTGGAAAGTGGACTTGTGGACTGTTCAAATAAAATTTGAAATAGTCTTTGTTGACCTACGGCTATGGTTTTGTTGCTGTTGTTGTTGATATGACCTTTGGCAGAACGATTAATCATGTCAGTGGATTGTAAACCAGAAATAATCAACTTAGCAGTCGCTGTATAGTGTCAACTGTGATCTATTCACGTAGAGTAAGGTACTGTATACAGTAGTTGCGTGGTGTAGCAGCATTCCTACGCTAGTATGTTGCATATTCCATTGAAGGAAGGTCGTGCATTTCATTCAGGTGCATCTCCGGTGTTTGTATTGGTATCATATCTCAGTCGTGTCGCTTTCATTGTGTCATATACCCCAGGCACCCAGCGACCCGACCACCTACCAGTATCAGTATAAGCTTTAGGGGTCATCACTACCTTATGGAAAGATCTTGAAACTCACCATTTGTTTGCCTTCCTGAAAGTTAAACAGACAACGAAAAGTTAATAATAACCTAGGAGAGAAGCTTCCTCCCAGTTTGAACTACTGTTGGATCAGCCCACCCACAATTTTGTTTTACGTGCGGAGGCTTCTCACCCTCCTTTGTATTGGTGGATCATATGCATACCATGATATGTTAATACATGCACAGATTGTATTATGATTTGCAGATGTGTTCAGATATCTCGGTACGAGATTGGTGGGACCGTTCTGTTGCAAGCTGACGTCAGTTACCACCTGTCAAAAAGCCCATCACTCCAACCCAACACATGTCTACTGCTGGTGTAATGACCCATTGAAATAGTTGGCTGATGTCACTGTTACGCATACAACGCACTCTGGAATCAATCAGTCCGCTTGATAGTTTTTCATTATATGCATATGTTTGTATACAGTGGTGTACACACACACTGGCCTGCACACTTCCATTGATACATAAGTTTAGTGCGTGAAGTTTCGAGACTTGGCAAACGATTCCAAAACAGATCCACTCACGTCGGCCTTTGCACCACCTACGTGGAAAAACTCTGGTGGAATTCAGTTTTCCCCGTACTGTACGTTACGTGTTTGCTGGTAGAGCATACCTCACCCATCAGAGAGCCCACAGCTTACCACAGGTACGTGACGGGACTTGGCATTAAGCCTCCTCATTTGCGAAGGCCATGCTATATTAATGAGACCCGGGCACGGTTACCACCGGAGTGGTCAGATCAGTCAGCAGTGAAGAACAACGTCGGAATTCTCGCATCCACCCCGCCGTGCCTTAGGAATCTAATATTACCGTAAGCTTAAACACTTTTCATCGCTGCAAAAAGGAAAATAAAAAGCTTCATTTTGATATCGTCCCTGTTGCCGATGGCCAGTGTCACTGTTGGATTTGCCTAGCCAGTACCCGTGAGGAATATACATGTTGGACAGAACCATGGATAAGGCATCCAGACTGGAGTTACAACAAGCTATCATGAGGGCCAGATTCAAACCTCTGTAAGCCATATTTTTCAGTTTGTGTTGGTATATTTGTATGGTTCATTATTTCTGTTTTGTTTGTTTATGTTTTTTGTTTATGAGAAACTTGTGTTTGTGTTAAATTGGCAATATCTGAATTTTCTTTCTATTTTCTTTAGGTTTGTATTGAATTTTTCATAAACTCTGTTTTGAGATAATATCACTAAAAGTTTAAACTCCATGTCCATGTTTAGAAAAAAGCAATGTACAGTCAAACCTGTCTTAGCGGCCACCTCTATACAGCGTGTATCAAAAAAAAGTAGACACTTAGAAAAAAAAATATTAAAATTATTTTCGTGATTTTGAGATTATTTTTTGATATGAATATTTTGCCTTG
>JZLH01S0250425.1:11974-29752 GCA_001188425.1 Eucidaris tribuloides
AATTCTCTCTCTTACACAGATTATTCAATGGGGTTGATTGTTTGATTATCTTTGGTTTTCACTCTACAATAAATAGCAACAAATCGCAGGCAGGAAGCTTTTATCAGACTCCGCTGCTAAGTGTCTTCCCATGCATTGTTTGTTGGGAGAATGAAGGGTTCCAATTTTGCCTTGTCATTAGTGAGTTAAAAAACAACAACAAAACATGCACACACAAAACGGGAGAAACCAAATTAAACTCGATGGTTACAGCTTCAATGAACAGTAATACGTCATCACATTGTCGGCGATGTCAGTAGAAATGTACGCAAACAAGTTTAGATCATTACAATATTCAAAGCAAAACGTGCATCAGTTAAGAATTGCTGTCATTGATTGCACTGTCAAAAACAATCTAAATGAATGAAATCAGCTGAAATCACATCCAATGTGAAGATTAATATAAAATAAACACCTCTCATAGGAGATTGGGGTAAAATATTGAGTTTGTGAAAATCTGGACGGTTAAACTTCATCCTTTATCCTAATGACTCTGACGTTTTTCAAAAAAAATCTGTGATCGTCGACGTGCACGGGATCAGCCAGTTACTGAAGTGATCGGAGTTAAACCGTTTTAACCAATCAGTGCGGCTCCACTGGTCTTGCCAAGCGACGGTACACATAACGCGCGATTCGCAATTTGCAGCAAAATTTAAACTCACAGAAAGCAACAACAGTCTGGTAACATGTCGTTATTAGTTTTTCTCATAAAACAACAAATTCATGACGTTATGGCATCTCAACTTTCAACACACCATTTGAAATACTACCATTCGATATTGATATGAGGGAAGTAATGGACTTGCACATCCCTGACACAATCTTCAATCTTCAAAGCCAAAATAGTGGGGCATCGCAGTTTAAAGCAAGAATAGTTTTGTGTTGATGCATGCAACTTTTTCATCCAATCATTCAGAGAAAGTATTCTATTGTTGCCCCAGACATCAAAAAACACATCAAACCCACGCAGTGCGATGTTGAAATTATCGGAGAACATGTACGATATTACATTACCTACATGAAACAACCCTCCTATTTTTTGAGATGCACAGTGTGTAACTGGTGGAAAATATTAATTTCAAATATCTCAGAAATGGCATACATGTTAATTTGTATTCTACTCTTTGTTCTTTGTTGTTGTTGTTGTTGCTGCTCTTTTGCTGTACAAAGTGTTCACCTTGACACAGTACCTTGTAGTGCAGGCCAAGTGTACTATTTCCCACATAAAAGACGGTCAAGAAGTTTTTGATGAAAACTTAGCACAGTGTGGTCAGCCCCAAGGTTTGTCATGAACCTCGTTGAATGAAAACCGCATTTAACCGGAAACAGAATTGTTTGGGCAGTGAAATGGCTCAAATGTCAATACATAACGCGGCGTAATACGTTTGTAGGTATGTGGGTATGTGTGGAGAATAGCTTGTCATGGTTAGGTGAGAAATTATTAATTCCCAGTAGCTGGACTGTCCAAACTTGGACACACTTGCTGATAAAAACCATTTCCATGAAACATGGGCCCGACAATAATTAAAAAGCCTGCTGTGCAGTATTTAGAATAAATGGCAATTAACCTTCATGATAATGAATAGATTTTATTGCCAGCTGCATCATTGATAACTTTGTTTCCTTTAGTCGCAGTTCAAAATAGACATTGCTACCACGCACAAATTGCCCAAAAGTATTTGATTTCTGCAGTTCAATTTAGTAAGGTCACTAGAGCACCATACTAAAAATCCCCAAAATTCCAGCATGGAAAGTAATCTAATTGCATAATATCAAATTAGCTTTTCTTGTAGCAATAAAATTCAGATTTTTAGCCACATTTTGACCTAAACTTTGCCAGATTTAAAGGAAATTGACTGCTGAAAATACAATGCTCTAATAGCCCAGGAACACGATAAGCTTATTTCTATATAATACATGTGATTTTAGTAGCATGGTATGCAAGTTTAACTGGCCGCCATTACAAATTCAAATTTTCACTAATGCTTGCAATATAGGTACCCTATCGGCAACAATCCAGAGTCAGAGCGTTTTTCTGGTCGTTGAACAAGATGGATTGTTTTTGAGGTACACTCAGTCAATATTTGCATAATATGCAAATAGTTTTTATTTGATTAAATCTAAATTAAGCATTTTATGCATGTGGGTAACAAATCAGTTGGCAGTGCTTTGATGACCTAGTTCAGTAGATCTTATGCATGCGTGTTGTCATGTAAAGTTGTTAATTATCATATTATTGGCTTCTCATAAGAAAGATCATACTGTCAGATGATTTTCATACATTTTCTGATATGGCGGTAAGTTCACATAATAAACATGGACAAATAGGAAAAATGCAATACACATGCCGATCTTTATGACTAATGGTGACAAATAATTCATACATACCTTTAAAAAAAACCAGATGATTATAAAATTGTAGTAAATGCTTTTTTAGGACAAAAAAAGATGTATAGATTGATGCTCCTAAGTTACACTGGTGTTACAGTTCCAAGTATTTTATCGCTACAGAGTACAAAAAGGTGGGGGGTTTCGATTTACGAGTACTCATACAATGGTTAGTACAAGCACTGTTCATTGTCATTTGCAGAAACTGAGTAACTAGTGTCTTCAATTTCCCAACTCTTGCTACAGTGTATCTGTCGTAAATTGATCAAAATATGGAATGAAGTGTGATTAAGCTTGCCTGCAGTAGAAGAGGAATCTCGTGAGGCCAACTGTATTGAGACTAGAGTTGGTGTTTACTTATCTGGTGTAAGGAGGAGGCATCACTTCAAGTCTGAACGTTGAGAGGGAAATTTATTTCATCTGCTTCTTGATCCTAGGATAATGGAAGTCCTAAAACTATTTTGTGGATTTAAAGTCATTATCATGTAGGTGAGAGTGAGTGAATAATTCCCAATTAATTGAATACAGGCTTCTCAGCGATGAGTTTTGAATCATATCTTAATTATAGGTTAACATACTAAACGTGGCACTCCTTTGACCAGAAGCTACAAGTAAATCGTTTAAGAAAATGAGCAGCACCTAATCTTACTTCACAATGTTATCGTGGCATGTAAGGACAAATACAGCTAGGTCAATATCACAAGTGGCTCAAAGTAAAGTAGGTTATTAACGCCAAATCATGAGTACTTTTCTAGCATGAACTCTAAATGTATGTACGACATCGCAATGGACAGACAAAAAGCAGGTTACGAAGAAAGAGTAGCCTCATGTTGTATGTGCGATGCTGATTCAGAAATATATAGAGCCTTTGAATATATATTTCGTATGCTTTTGGAAATCTGCTTTGTGCCATGAGACATGTACAGGGTAGAAACATCACCATCAATCCTTGTCACTTCCTCTAGCCGAAATGAATTAAAAACAAGTCTTTACACAACCCGCCACACATCAAGGACACAGTCACAGAAATCTCTTGGAGGTGCATCAGCTTTTGCTACAATTAAATTTGAACATTCTCATTAAGCTCTCTGGTGCGGTGGAAGATTTGTCTGTAGCTGATTAGTTTTTTTCCATTACTGAAGATGTTTCATACATGTTTGAAGAACAATTAAGTTCTTTCAACTATTCTCCATCTGTAGATAGTGGACTAACAGATCTGTGCCTATCGAACAGTGTGTGACAACCTGCGCTGATTGTATTGGCTGTTTTGTGATCAGGACATCTGGCATCCCTTTGCATGAATCATGTGATTGGCCCTCTAAGGAAAGGACTAAGTATGATCAACAAACCTTTGGTTTTCTTGTGCTTCATAGAAGCCGCCTCTCTAAGTTGGTCCTATTGATGTACCTGTGCATCTACTGAGGGAAGCATCCTTGATGGTGGGCGCCATCTACATCTCATCAGATACAGTGGTTGCCTTCCATATGAATTTGTCACATAATTATGTGGCCATAGCAATCCTGTTGCATATCATATTGAAGCAACCGACTTTTGTCTACAGTAGACGTAAATTGCCACCACTATAAGGCATATGTCATGTAAGTCATTGGTCTTGGGTCTGAACTGATCCTGTTTCATGATCTCCCCAAAAGAGCATCACCCAATTACACCTTTTTGGCTCTGTAGAAATCCCAAAATTATCAAATAGGGTTGTAGGGTGACTGAAAAGTTTTGTATTCATAACAAAGTTACTGAGTCTTCCTGCCTCTGTCTCGGTTGGCGACAACACTTATTCGTTGATAAGGCACCTGTGAGCTACATGGCCTGGATCTTCAGCGATAAACAACACTATCTTGGAGCGCCAGTGTGAACTGATTAGTTTCTTCTGTGAACAAGTATTCATTCACTGAAAAAATACATAAACCTCGATATGTAATCTTTCAGTACTGGAAGCTTATTTGCATATTATGTAATTGTTTTACTACGATTGCTCAGTTGTCTTTTTATAAAAATGCTAGCATAAATGTAAACTGTTAATATCTAAATTATTTTGAATTTCGTTTAAGGTGGAACAATAGAGATAAAATGTGAATCCTTTCGTTATTGTGCAAAGGCTCATTTGGCATATTCTGCAAAATATTTTCATGATATTTGAGTATTCTGCAGTACACTGTATTTACTTATTCCAAATACATAAAATGTTTATACATACATACATTGTACATACAAAGCAAACTCCATTTGTAATTCATCGTACGGCACAATATTATGACTTATATAAAATAAGGAATTACAATTACAATGTATATGGACATTGCATTGATATTTCCTCTAATGTTATCCATTTAAGTTTCGTTGACATTGTGAACATGACCTTAACAATTCTTGTTTTAATCCGGTGGCTTACATGCAAAGCAGATGTAAAAATATAACATTTTCTTTAAGATCTGAAACTAATTTGCTATAATTACGATAATTAACACTGCAATTTGTTTTCTTATTAGATGTGTCTTATCAATGTTCTTTTGAATGTTTAAAGATGTGTTTTGGACAACAAAATTTCTTTAATTGCTGCAAACTTTGGTGAAAAATATAAATTCTTCGGTACTGTGAAGCTAATTTTAATATTATGCAATAGAGCACTTCCCATGCTTGATTTGGTGGTGATTTTTTAGTAATGCGTGATAAGGGAACCTTACTGATAGTCATGGCAGTTGGAAACAATTCTTTTGCATTAGTGGTGGGTTACCCCTTATATACCTACAGACTGGACTAATTTCTGTTCCCGTGGGAACATGTTATAAACATACCTGCCCGCTTGCTAGGAACAAGGTCTTGTTATAGCTCCTCCCCCTAAAAAAAATAATGAATGAGAATGTGTTTGATTAGGCGCTACATTAGGCTACATATATGAGTGTAGTAACAAATAATAATTAACAAAATTAAACGTAAAATTTTCTTGACAGGTTGATATGCATGCATATTTTGTCCTATGCCACAACATTACTGTGTGATGTTGTGATTTATGCTTAATTGATTTTTTTTTTCCCTGTGCTGAAAGGAACAAGTGGTTCTTGGTCAATAGGCAAGTCAATAAACACCACTTTCCCCAAAAGGTATGCAAAAAAAAAAAATTGTTGCATCCTCCTTTACAAATGACCATGGACCATACATGTATCTGTCAGTGGTATGTCAAAGGTTAGAAACTTAGACCGCGGTTAACACCGAAAAGCAAAAGCGTTCTGAGAACGGTCTCAGAACGGTTACTCTCGGTGTAACGCGAACAACCGACCCAAAAGTGGTCCAAAAGCGTTCCGAAAGCGTTTTTTGTCGACCACCTCCAGAGGTGGTCCGCGAGACCGTTCTCAGGCCGTTTCGAACTCGGTGTAACCACACAACCGTTCCGAAACCGGTCCAGCACAGAAAGTTAGTATACTACACGCGAACCGCGAACCGGAAGTGTGGATGACATTTAACCACCGAACGGCGTGGTTAAATCGTTGCCAAGTGGTAACCCGCTGCTCTACTGAACATGAGACGGGTCGATCTGACGCGGTGTAACACACAAGTGAAGGTCCCAACCTGTTCCGAGATGATTAATGGAAGCGTTCTGAGACGTTCTCAGAACGGTTATGTCGGTGTACCAGGGCCTTTAGTGTTAAAGGTATTGCTAACATTTACCACAGTTAAAAAATCTGAGCTACATGATTCCCAATGCTACGCATTGTCTTTGAAAGGTCTAAAAATGACACCCTGAAAAATTGTATTTCAAAATGATTATTTAGTGCTTTAAAAAAGTGAAAATCGTAAGTTGATCGGATTCCCTGCCGCATTTTCTCCCATAAGCTTACTGTGTGTACACCTACGCTATTTGAACTTGCCCCCAGTTTTAATTGTTTATTCATGCATAACTTGGCCATTGACAGTGTAATTTCCAAACTTTTTTTTTTTATTCAGGGTGTTTATTTGTCCATATGAACACTACTATGTAGTTCAGATATCAAAATTTGACGATTTTTTTAAAAATTGAAGTCTACAATGTTAGCCTATCACTTTAATCCTTATAGTACTACACTCCTTAATAACCACATGCAAAGTCTATACCATTTTGTTACAGTGGTACTGAGAGGGTTTAGGGCACAATTGAACAGAACTCGCCAATACTGACTTGGCATAGATAAAACAAACCACGAGGATGTATGAAATCAGTGTAATTACTACTGAAGATGAAACACTGTCAAAAAGATTTTGATAAGTGTGTCCACAAAAAAAGCCACTAGTAGAAGTAATAAGCAGTATAATTGTAGTCTGCAGGCACAGACTCTATTTTGACACTAAAATACTACTGCGCCTTGAACCAAGACTAATTTTATTGTCTCTTTCTGTGCCATATACGGAGCAGCTATGACAGGGTCTATGGAAGAAGTAGTCTGCAGCACAGATTGTTCAGACCTCCGGGGGGCCAGTCAAATAATAATGCTGTACACATGCGTGACCAAAAAAACGCGTTTAAGGGTGTTTTTTCAGTTTTAGACGCGGGCCGCGCGTGGCGTGCGTAAAGGAGTATCAAAAAACACCGATTTTCAATAAAAGGGTGTTTTGAAAAACGCGGTCAAACGTATTTAGGTATTTTTTTCACAAAACTTTTTCCTCCTCGTTTCTGAAAAGTGTTATCCCGGTTACGAAAGCAATGTATACAATCCTGGGAAACAACCGCAGGAATTTGTCACCTCTCTGTCCACTCGCACGGCTTCACTTCAGTGTGTACAGTTTTATGGCGTGGACAAAACTTGTTTAGGGGTCATATTCTGCGATAACTTGTTTAGGGGCAAAAATGTGTAAATGAAGCACGGCGAAAACTTTGTTAGCGGTTGTATTTTGCGACACAGAGAAAAACTCGTTTAGGGGGTGTCTGGAAATAATTTGGTCCAGCATGTGTACAACATTATGTTTGACTGTGCCCCCCCCCCCCCCCCGGGTTCAGACCCTGATTTGTGTAGCTACGACGACAAGGTTTATGTGTAAACTAGTATAACATTGTGGGTACTGTGTTTTTTGGCAATTAATACCACACAGGTTTGAGTCAGTATATTGACTTTATTGAAATACCTTTAATGCGTTAGAAAAAATTGGAAATTGTACCAATAAGTAGGTCATTCTAAGAAGAAGAAAACCAGTTTCCGATACAGGACTTGTTTTGAAATGTGGATCGTAAGGCGCCATTGGATGTGGTTGCTTACGATCACATTTCAAAACAAGTCTGTATCGGAAACTGGTTTTCTCTTCTTAGAATGACCTACTTATTGGTACAATTTCCAATTTTTTCTAACCATTAAGGTATTTCAATAAAGTCAATTACTGGACTCAAACCTGTGTGGTATTAATTGCCAAAAACACAGTACCCACAATTATACTAGTTTACAGGCATAAACCCTTGTCCGTCGTGCTACACAAATCAGGGTCTTGAACCCGGGGGGGGGGGGGGGGCCAGTCAAACATAATGTTGTACACATCGCTGGACCAAATTATTTCCAGACACCCCCTAAACGAGTTTTTCTCTGTGTCGCAAAATATAACCGCTAACAAAGTTTTCCCGTGCTTCATTTACACATTTTTGCCCCTAAACAAGTTATCGCAGAATATGACCCCTAAACAAGTTTTGTCCACGCCATAAAACTGTACACACTGAAGTGAAGCCGTGCGAGTGGACAGAGAGGTGACAAATTCCTGCGGTTGTTTCCCAGGATTGTATACATTGCTTTCGTAACCGGGATAACACTTTTCAGAAACGAGGAGGAAAAAGTTTTGTGAAAAAAATACCTAAATACGTTTGACCGCGTTTTTCAAAACACCCTTTTATTGAAAATCGGTGTTTTTTGATACTCCTTTACGCATGCCACGCGCGGCCCGCGTCTAAAACTGAAAAAACACCCTTAAACGCGTTTTTTTGGTCACGCATGTGTACAGCATTATTATTTGACTGGCCCCCCGGGGTCTGAACAATCTGTGCTGCATGACTACTTCTTCCATAGACCCTGTCATAGCTGCTCCGTATATGGCACAGAAAGAGACAATAAAATTAGTCTTGGTTCAAGGCGCAGTAGTATTTTAGTGTCAAAATAGAGTCTGTGCCTGCAGACTACAATTATACTGCTTATTACTTCTACTAGTGGCTTTTTTTGTGGACACACTTATCAAAATCTTTTTGACAGTGTTATATCTTCAGTAGTAATTACACTGATTTCATACATCCTGTGGTTTGTTTTATCTATCCCAAGTCAGTATGGCGAGTTCTGTTTCAATTGTGCCCTAAACCCTCTCAGTACCACTGTAACAAAATGGTATAGACTTTGCATGTGGTTATTAAGGAGTGTAGTACTATAAGGATTAAAGTGATAGGCTAACATTGTAGACTTCAATTTAAAAAAATCGTCAAATTTTGATATCTGAACTACATAGTAGTGTTCATATGGACAAATAAACACCCTAGAATAAAAAAAAAAAGTTTGGAAATTACACTGTCAATGGCAAGTTATGCATGAATAAACAATTAAAACTGGGGGCAAGTTCAAATAGCGTAGGTGTACACACAGTAAGTCTTATGGGAGAAAATGGGCAGGGAATCCGATCAACTTACGATTTTCACTTTTTAAAGCACTAAATAATCATTTTGAAATACAATTTTTCAGGGTGTCATTTTTAGACCTTATCAAAGACAATGCGTAGCATTGGGAATCATGTAGCTCAGATTTTTTAACTGTGGTAATGTTAGCAATACCTTTAACATAAGGCCCTGGTTACACCGACATAACCGTTCTGAGAACGGTCTCAGAACGCTTCCATTAATCATCTCGGAACAGGTTTGGACCTTCACTGGTGTGGTTACACCGCGTCAGACGACCCGTCTCATGTTCAGTAGAGCAGCGGGTTACCACTGGCAACGATTTAACCACGCCCGTTCGGTGGTTAAATGTCATCCACACTTCCGGTTCGCGGTTCGCGTGTAGTATACTAACTTCCTGTGCTGGACCGGTTTCGGAACGGTTGTGTGGTTACACCGAGTTCGAAACGGTCTGAGAACGGTCTCGGACCACCTCTGGAGGTGGTCCGACAAAAACGCTTTCGGAACGCTTTTGGACCACTTTTGGGTCGGTTGTTGCGGTTACACCGAGAGTGAACCGTTCTGAGACCGTTCTCAGAACGCTTTTGCTTTTCGGTGTAACCGGGGTCTAAGTTTCTAACCTTTGACATACCACTGACAGATACATGTATGGTCCATGGTCATTTGTAAAGGAGGATGCAACAATTTTTTTTTTTTTGCATACCTTTTTGGGGAAAGTGGATGTTTATTGACTTGCCTATGACCAAGAACCACTTGTTCCTTTCAGCACATGAAAAAAAAAAATCACATTAAGCATAAATCACAACATCACACAGTAATGTTGTGGCATAGGACAAATATGCATGCATATCAACCTGTCCAAGAAAATTTTACGTTTAATTTTTGTTAATTATTATTTGTTACTACACTCATATATGTAGCCTAATGTAGGCCTAATCAAACACATTTCTCATTCATTATTTTTTTTAGGGGGAGGAGCTATAACAAGACCTTGTTCCTAGCAAGCGGGCAGGTATGTTTATAACATGTTCCCACGGGAAAGAAATAGTCCAGTCAATGTAGCGTATATAAGGGGGTAACCCACCACTAATTGCAAAAGAATTGTTTCAACTGCCATGACTATCAGTAAGGTCTCCTTATCACCATACTAAAAATCCCCCCAAATCCAAGCATGGGAAAGTGGTCTAATTTGCATAATATGCAAATTAGCTTTCACAGTACAAGAAAATTTATATTTTCACCAAAGTTTGCAGCATTAAAAGAAATTTGTTGTCAAAACACATCTTTTAAACATCAAAGAACATGATAGACACATTAATAAGAAAACAATTGCAGTTTAATTATCGTAATATGCAAATTAGTTTCAATCTTAAAGGAAAATTATATTTTTACATCTGCTTTGCATGTAGCCACCGGATTAAAACAAGAAATGTGTTTAAGGTCATGTTCACAATGTCAACGAACTTAATGGATACATTAGAGTGATATTCATTGCAATGTTCCATATACATTGTAATGTTAATTCCTTTATATTTTATATAAGTCATAATATTGTGCACGTACATGAATTACAAAATGGAGTTTGCTTTGTATGTACATGTATGTATGTATGAAATCATTTCATGTATTTGGAATAAGTAAATACAGTGTACTCGAATACTCAAATATCATGAAAATATTTTGCAGAATATGCAAATGAGCTTTCACAATACGAAAAGATTCACAATTTTATCTCTATTGTCCACCTTAAACCGAATCAAATAATTTAGATATTAAAGTTTACATTTATGCTAGTAAAAGACAACTAGGCAAATCGTTAGTAAAACAATTTACATAATATGCAAATAAGCTTCCAGTACTGAAAGATTACATATTCGAGGTTTATGTATTTTTCATGTGAATGATTACTTGTTTCACAGAAGAAACTAATCAGTCACACTGGCGTCCAAGATAGTTGTTGTTATCGCTGAAGATCCAGGCCATGTAGCTCCACAGGTGCCTTTCCAACGAATAAGTGTTGTCGCCACCCGAGAAGAGCAGGAAGACTCAGTAACTTTGTTTGAATACAAACTTTTCAGTCACCCTACAACCTTATTTGATAATTTTGGGATTTCCTACAGAGCCAAACAAGGTGTAATTGGGTGATGCTCTTTGGGAGATCATGAAACAGGATCAGTCAGACCCAAAGACAATGACTTACATGACATATGCCTTATAGTGGTGCATTTTTACGTCTACTGTAGACAAAAGGTCGGTGCTTCAATATGATATGCAACATGATTGTATGCCACATAATTATGTGACAAATTCATATGGAAAGGCAACCACTGTATCTGATGAGAATGTAGATGGGCCCACCATCAAGGATGCTTCCCTCAGTAGATGCACAGGTACATCAATAGGACCAACTTAGAGAGGCGGCTTCTATGAAGCACAAGAAAACAAAGGTTTGTTGATATACTTAGTCCTTTCCTTGAGAGGGCCAGATGCACAATGATTCATGCCAAAGGAGATGCAGATGTCCTGATCACGAAAACAGCAATACAATCAGCGCAGGTTGTCAACACTGTTCGATGGCACAGATCTGTTAGTCCACTAGTGCTACAATGGAGAAGTAGTTGAAAAGAACTTAATTGTTCTTCAAACATGTATGAAACATCTTCAGTAATGGAAAAAATACTATCAGTACAGACAAATCTTCCCACCGCACCAGAGAGCTTAATGAGAATGTTCAAATTTAATTGTAGCAAAAGCTGATGCACCTCCAAGAGAATTTCTGTGGACTGTTCCTTGATGTGTGGGGTGTGTAAAGACGTTGTTTTAATTCATTTCGGCTAGAGGAAGATGACAAGGATGATGAGTGATGTTTCTACCCTGTACATGTCTCATGGACACCAAACAGATTTCAAAGAGCATCGAAATATAATATTCAAAGGCTCTATATATTTCTAATCAGCATCGACATACAACATGAGCTACTCTTTCTTCGTAACCTGCTTTTGTCTGTCCATTGCCGATGTCGTACATACATTTAGAGTTCATGGCTAGAAAGTACTCATGATTGGCGGTTAATAACCTACTTTACTTGAGCACTTGTGATATATGACCTAGCTGGTATTGTTCCTTACATTGCCAGATAACAGTGAAGTAAGATTAGGTGCTGTCATTTTCTTAAACGATTTACTTGTAGTTCTGGTCAAAGGAGTGCCACGGTTTGTATGTTAACCTATAATTCAAGATATGATTCAAAACTCATCGCTGGAGAATGCCTGTATTCAATAATTGGAATTATCACTCACTCTCACCCTACATGTAATGACTTTATCCACAAAATAGTTTTAGGAACTCCATCTATCCTAGGATCAAGAAGCAAGATTGAATAGTAAATTTCCCCTCTTCAACGCTTCAGACTTGAAGGTGATGCCTCCTCCTTTACACCAGATAAGTAAACAACCAGCTCTAGTCTCAATACCAAGTTGCGCTCTCAGAGATTCCTCTTCTACTGGCAGGAGCTTAATCCACACTTCATTCCATATTTTGATCAATTTACCAGATACATGTACAAGAGTTGGAGAAATTGAAGACACTAGTACTCAGTTCTGCAAATGACATGAACAGTGCTGTACTACCATTGTATGAGTACTCGTACTCGAAACTACCTTTTTTGTACTCGAGCGATAAAATACTTGGAACTGTACATCCAGTGTACTAGAGCATCATACTATACATCTTTTTTTGTCCTAAAAAAGGCATTTTACTACAATTTTATAATCATCTGGTTTTTTTTAAAGTATGTTATGAATTATTTGTTCACCATAGTCAGAAAGATCGCATGTTATTGCATTTTTCCTATTTGTCATGTCATTATGTTGAACTACCGCATATCAGGAAAATGTATGAAAATCATGTGACAGTACTGATTCTTTTTATGAGAAGCCAATAATATATAATTAACAACTTACATTGACAACACTGATGCAAAGATCACTGAACTAGGTCATCAAGCACTGCCAACTGATTTGTTACCCACATGCATAAAATGTGAAATTTAGACTTTATCAAATACCAAAACTAATTTGCATATTATGCAAAATATTGACTGAGTGTACCTGCAAAAACATCCATCTTGTTCACTGACCAGGAAAACCTGGCTCTAGACTCTGGATTGTTTCCATAGGGTACCTAATTGCAATGGCATAGTGAAAATTTGAATTTTGTGTAATGGCGGCAGTTAACTTGCATACCATGCTACTAAAATCACATGTATTTATATAGAAATAAGCTTATCGTGTTCCCTGGCTATTAGAGCATGTATTTTCACAGTCAATTTCTTTTAATCTGCAAATTTAGGTTCAAAATGTGGTAAAAATCTGAATTTTATTGTACAAGAAAAGCTAATTTGCATATTATGCAAATTAGATTACTTTCCCATGCTGGGATTTTGGGGGATTTTTAGTATGGTGCTTAGTGGACCTTACTAAATTGAACTGCAGCAAAATCAATACTTTTGCAATTTGTGGTGGGTACAATGTCTATTTTGACTGGACTAAAAGGAACAAAGTTATAAATGATGAGACTGCAATAAAATTCTATCATTATCATGAAGGTTAATTGCACTTTATTCTAAAATACTGCACAGCAGGCTTTTTAATTAGTTGGTGCCCAGTGTTTCATGGAAATGTTTTTATCACACAGTTGTTGCCAGCCGGAGCTCCAATCCAATCGTGACCCGCTCCCAAAGTTTGGACAGTCCACTACTGTGGAATTAATAATTTCTCACCTAACCATGACAAAGCTTATTCTCCACACATACCCACATACCTTACAAACGTATTTACCGCCTTAGTATTGACATTGTGAGCCATTTCACTGCCAAACAATTCTGTTTCCGGTAAATGCGGGTTTTCATTCAAACGAGGTCATTGACAAACTTGGGGCTGACCACCTGTGCTAACGTTTCATCAAAAAACTTCTGACCTCTTTTATGTGGGGAATAGTACACTTTGGCCTGCACACAAGGTACTGTGTCAAAGGTGAACACTTTGTACAGCAAAAAGAGCAACAACAACAACAACAACAAAAGAACAAAGAGTAGAATACAAATGTACATGTATGCCATTCTGAGATATTTGAAATTAATATTTTCCACCAGTTACACACTGTGCATCTCAAAAAATAGGAGGTGTCATGTAGGTAATGTACATATCGCTACATGTTCTCCGATAATTCACAACATCGCACTCAGTGGGTTTGATGTTGTTTTTGGATGTCTGGGGCAACAATAGAATACTTTCTGAATGATTGATGAAAAAGTTGCATGATCAACCAAAACTATTCTTGGGCTTTAACTGGATGCCCCCTAGTTTGCTTTGAAGATTGAAAGATTGTGTCAGGGATGTGCAAGTCCATTACTTCCCTTCATTATCAATACCGAATGGTAGTACTTTCAAATGGTGTGTTGAAAGTTTGAGATCCATACGTCATGAATTTGTTGTTTTATGAGAAAAACTAATAACGACATGTTACCAGAATGTTGTTCTTTCTGTGAGTTTAAATTTTGCTCAAATTGCGAATCGCGGTTATGTGTACCGTCGCCGCAAGACCAGTGGAGCGCACTGATTGGTTAAACGGCTAAACTCCGCATGACCTTCGGCTAACGGCTGATCCCGTGCACGTCGACGTCACAGATTTTTTTTGAAAAGACGTCAGAGTCATTAGGAAAAGGATGAAGTTTAACCGTCCAGATTTTCACCAAAACTCAATATTTTACCCCAAGTCTCTATGAGGTGTTTATTTATATTAATCTTCACATTGGATGTGATTTCAGCTGATTTCATTCATTTAGATGTTTTTTGACGTGCAAATCAATGACACAATCTTTAACTGGATGCCCCGTTTTGCTTTGAATATTTAATGATCTAACTTGTTGGTACATTTCCTCTGACATCCCGACAATGTGATGACGGTATTACTGTCATTGAAGTGTAACCACTCTGAGTTTAATTTGGTTTCTCCGTTTTGTGTTGTGATGTTTTGTTGTTGTTTTTTAATCCACTAATGACAAGGCAAAATTGACCCTTCATTCTCCAACAACACAATGATGGGAAAGCACTTACAGCAGTCTGATAAAAGCTTCCTGCCTCGATTGTTGCTATTATTGTAGAGTGAAAACCAAAGATAATCAAACAATCAACCTTGAATAATTCTGTGTAAGAGGAGAGAATTCAGATGGTATTTACAGCTTAACTGGACAGATTTAAATGACATTTACACTTTAATGATGTTATTTACTATGACACAAGCAAAATTTTATATTAGAGAAGGACCCTGAAGTGACATTAAAAAATCCCCGAACAAACTTGACTGAACCGTGTTTTGCCTTGGCGGACTGCACGTGTGACTGCAATCACATGTTCAAGTTCTTGGAACCCAATGGGACTATTCCTCGTACGGAAATAGTGATACATGTAAATCACATATCATTTGACTTCCTGTATACATTTATTCATTTATATTCAATTTTTTTTTCATACCTTCCACCAAAAATTTGTCTGTGCCTGTATTAAGTAGAAGATGGACAGTAAGTGAATGTTTGGTTTCAACTGCATCAATATTTTCCTGCTGTTCATCAATTCGTCCGGCTCATTGGAAAAAGGCATTAATGTCCATAGACAATACTGGATGTTATCCCCCCTTTCCAATGGCGAACACATTTGACAATAACTAAATACAAAAACAAATCTTGAATATCCCTTAATAGAGCCCCCTCCTACCTTTTCTATTCACATTCATGACATTTCCAAAGTGATAGACCAAACTTTTCAGACAAACAAATACATGAACTCTGTACCTAAATACAGTTTTACGTATTCCCTACTATCCACCAGTCTGCATACCTCCTACTCTCAGTATAATAACCCTTGGTTGTGATTAGATATTCTCAAATCCACACTGATCTGGCAGGTGACAAAGAGCCCACGTTGCACCAAGTTAATAAAATATTCACCCTTCTATGTCTGTAAGACAAGACAATGCGGAGGCATCCGAAGCTATTCATCAAAACACTAAATCCTTTGAACTGTATCTTATCAAATTGTGTTCAATTGTATTAATGCCCCCCCCCCCACTTTCCTTTGACAAAAGGTGTTAAATATGATTACTATTCTGAGTATTTTCATAATAAATCAAATGCATGAAGCGTAAAAGTATTGCCTGATACAATCAATTATTTAGGCTTAGATATTTTTCCTAAATCCCTTCCCACCCTCCCCCATTTCTTGTCACCCCACATCCCCACTTAATACATGAGCAGAATCCCAATCTCGTTTCTCTTCGTGTCGATCAAATGTGGGGGCGATATAGCCTTCGTTATTGACATTTCGTGAGAAGCCACAAGCGGCTCATTACCAATGCTCCTAATAACACCACTCATGATCCCCCATCAATTGCCTCCACCCACGTGGGTTTGGGGATGAAGAGCATTTTATCTAACTCTGCTGAAGAAAGCTTGGTGTATATTACACAAGAGATGCAGGATCTTGCAAAAATATCATCCATTATACAGGGCACCCAATCTGGTGTTGTTTGCTGACCGAACAAATGAGGTTTTGCTGATGTGTGGGATAGTTTAAAGGCATTCCAGTTTAAAAAATCTGAGCTACCGCTACATGATTCCCCATGCTACCAGTCTCTGATACAGTCTAAAAATGAAGCCTTGAAAGATTGCAGTTTAAAACGATCATTAAGTGCTTTAAAAAAGTGAAAATCATTGAGAGACTATTCCAGCTTTCCCCCATAGACTGCTTTGTTGCAGAATATCCTATCGGCTGAGAATAATTAATGTGCCAATTTGTATCTGCACATATTATATTAGTGACAGCATAACTGTCTGAACTTATGTGTTCTGGTGTGTTTATTTGTCTATTCAAACACTGTCAGATATGTCAGATAGCAAAGTTCTACAATTTTTTTAAACAGGTCTTCACAGTTTTATATAGCGTCTTTAAAGACACAGGCTAACAATGACCATAGTTTTAAAAATGTGAGCTACGTAATCCTCCATGCTCAAAGTGTTTTTGATAAAGTTTAAAAATGAAACCCTGAAAAAATTGTACTCCAAAATGACTACTTAGTGCTATAAAAAAGTGAAAATGTACGAGTACTCAGGTTGACCAGATTCTCCATGCCCACTTCCTCCCACAGACTTAGTGTGTGTAGATCTAGGCTATTTTATACTCCACCACAGAGGAAATGGCTCATTCATACATATCTTCCCAGTGGCAGCGTAACTTTCCAAACTTTTGTATTCTAGGGTGTTTATTTGTCCATTTAAACACTATGTTACTCAGATATCATAGTTTGACATTTTATTATTTTAATTGAGGCTCCACAATGTTAGCCTACGTCATTAAAGTCAGCGTCATTGGCTTCTCATTGTAAGAAGTCATACAAAATATGAAATCATCCTTCACTTCTCAGAAAGCATTGAAACAATGAGAAGAAACTACATTTAAAATTTTACAAAATTGTTGTCAGTTTTCTGAATACACGTAAAATATAGAAACCACAAATCAATTCCTTTCCCTTCCCCACCCTGATATCTAAACTAGTGTGTGGAAATTCCTAGTCCACAGAAATTAAATCTTATTCTGAAATACACTTGCATACAAATTCAGGAAACATTTACTCTTATAAAATGCATTGTGACAAGACATAGAAAGAAGACAAAG
>JZLH01S0250425.1:29777-49354 GCA_001188425.1 Eucidaris tribuloides
TCAAATCTGACTTTAATTCTCGATGCAAAAGTTTCAGGTTTCGAAGTATTCACTAAAATAAAAACTGTTCGGAACGCCCACATTATATTTGGCCCGCGATATGCAAAACAAGCTGTTTATCATGTGACGTCATCAGGGAATGCCGCTCTCGAGCGAGCGAGCTGACTTGTGTAATAGTCAGAGCACACACGCAATCGGAGACATTTAAAAGATCTGTCGCCAGTAAACAACTCACTTCGAGGTCATATTTAATCAATTATTGCATATAATGGCCGTCTCTAAAATCATCTGGGAGTGATTCAGGATCAGAGATTTCACGGACTGACTCGATGCTTAATTTGATTGCAAACTAAGCGGCCAGCAGACTAAACGAATTTTGCCAACCAGGTTCAGCAGAAGCGCAGACGAGCGACAACCGCTGCAGGGCTATACAGTCGACATAGAAAAGTCGCGATATGAGAGACTTTCTGGAAAACAACTTATTGGTAAGTAAATGCCAATATTCAAGCTAAAGTGTTAGATAGTTTAGTAATTTGAAGTAATGTTATGATAACATACTGAACATGCATTTTAATGAAAATGTCGTATGCTTTTTAACTGTGTTGGTGATGTATCCTGCATTTGCACGCACGCGAGTGCAGTAGTTGCTTGGCGACTGCGGCGCCAGCCGATGCGACAGGGTCAAAGTCACGTATAGCTCCCCGACCGATGCAGGGTCAAAACGTTCCTGCCCCTCCGCGGTGTATACAATTAAGATCGATACACACCAAACAAAATGATCCGGTAAATCTGACGGCTAAGTAGTTTTCTTCGAAATAATTGTTGGATATTTATCCCGATCGATCGTTCAATTTTAAAAATACAGAATTGTTCGAAGAAAATTCACGAGCCTACAGATTTTACCGGACTATTCTGGTTTGTGTGTGATACTTTGCGATGTCGATCTTGTCCCAACACCGCGAGGGGGCAGGACCGTTGACCACTACATCGGCCGTGCAGGCTAATACGGGAAGCTTTGACCCGCTGTGGATCGCTGCACCGCGCCGCCAAGCCAACTACTGCACTCGCGGCATGCAGTGGCATAGGATACAAACACAGTAAAGAAGCATAGACCATGTTCGAGTATGTTATGATAACATACTTCAAATTACGTAAACTAAATCTAAACTTTAGCTTGAATATGCATTACTTACGACAACAGTTGTTTGACTTGTTTCCATGTCCTCTACCATATTCGTGATTTTCATGTCGACTTGTTGTGGCCCTGCAAGGCGGTGTCGCCGTACTTGGCGCTTCTGCTGAAACCTGGGGCAAATTTCGTTTTAGTTGCTGGGCTTTTAGTTGCATCAAATTAAGATCTGAGTCAGTCATGAAAATCTCTCGTATCCTTGAATCACTGCCCAGATGATTAGAGAGCGCCAATATGCAAAATGAGTTAAAAATGACCTCGAAGTTGCAGGGTTGTTTACTGCGACAGATGCTTTAAATGTTCGTATTGCGTGTACTATTACGCAGTCAACTCGCTCGCGAGAGAGCGCGCGTCCCCCTGATTGAGTCGAGGTCACCGTTGATACAGCAAGCACGCTTTCAGCATTTTTTTTGTGGCGGGGCGAACTTGGCGTAGAAATAATAGATATTTCGATTCTAAGTGCCAGTATTATTCTAATATTAGATGAGTTTCCCATGTAACTTTCCGATAGAATGGTATTCCAAAAACAAAGTTAACTATCATTAAAACTCATTTTCATGAGTATGTCCTGGAACCTTTTAATACATACGCATATCTTTTATTTTTATGCAAATTATTAACAGTTCCAAGTTGTACATTTGTAAAGGCTTAATCCCATTTAATTAATTCCTTTCATGTAAATACCATTATTGTCAAGAATTCCATCTATTCTTTACATTTTTACAGTACCCTTTCAAGTTCATTTTAAGTCCACCAGCTGTTAACTAATGAAACCACACATCTTTTGAACTTTTGAACTTCGCCGCCAGTGTCACCATTTTCATTCACTTGTCCCATTTCTATTCTCAATAAAAACCTAATCCTCAGCATTGATGGAAACCCACAAACCATATTGTACTTGCGTCCAATAATCAGAGGCCGTTAATCCTTGTAAAACTCTTTTCACAGCGGCTTGTTAGTGAAACATGATATAGTGTATAAATTGGAAATTTGAAAGCTAAATTGAAAAAGGCAATCAAGTATGAAGAGTACCCATTGCACAATCATGATATGACCTCTGTCATGAAAAGTACGTTGAAATTAAAACTGAACCTTTACCCAGTTAAGTGTGAACTGTTCTTGCAGGTGTTTTTGTATTGTTATTTATTTCTTTATTAATTTAAAGATTAATTGATATAGATAGACAGACAGATAGATAGATAGATAGATAGATAGATAGATAGATAGATTTAGATAGAATAGACCTATAGATAGATAGATCGAGTTAGATAATTTTATTTAGTTATTTACACTATCTATTTGCCTCTTTTATTATCATTGTAAAAAAAAAAAATGCTGTATTGCAATGTGTTTTGCATTGAAGTATTTGTTTCTTCCAAATTATGCATTGTGGCATATACTTGTGTATTTGGCAAGTTAGGTGGTAGACAATTTTACAAAATCATATTTTTTATTTTGGCAGTATGGTGTAGAAGAAATTTCACAATGTGCATGTGAATGAAATTGAAGGTACATGTAAGATTTGATTGATTCTTTTCCCCTTACATTGGTAGTATGCAAATGTTTACCACCATTACAAAAGAATACAAATACAGGTGTAAAAATGATTAATGAGTTCGTGGAGTAATCATTCTACCCTCACCTGAGTGACCTTCCCGTTTCAGAATCCCTTTTGTGTGTCATCTCCGCTATTGACTGATGATTGGGCGGCCAATAACCGCCAATAAACCCTAAGCTCCCTGGCTAACAATAGAAAGGTGAGAACGAGACAGAGCATGGGCAGATCAATAAAACAAACAGCAATGATTGCCAGGGAGGAGTTTACGCAAGAGTAACATCTATTTTGGGTCATGTTGCAGACTGGAGTATGTGTGTACATGTATGTTTTCCTTCGTATCATTACGTTCCCGCTTCAGCTACAGGTGTCAATGGTGTCCCAACGCTTGTGTAAAAAGAGCACGAGTGTTTGTGTTTGTCCACAGTTATAGATGAGTTATTTATCGCCTCAGTGACGTCAAGCGTTCAGTTGGGACTTCACGGTACCCGCTACCCGTTTTAGGACGAAGACGATTCTGTCTCGCTGGTTTTTGCCTCGGGAGGATTGTTGATGATGAGACGTACAAATGGAGAGGCCCTTGCTGGAAGGTGTTGATGAAATGTCAGGACAACACACATTTATAGAATCAAAATCAATATATCCGCGGCTATATTTATAGACTTCTATAATTATTTTTTCTCCCTTGTGTGAGATATTGGATGTGTGTACAAACTGAACTAATGTATGCCAGTTCATGTTTTTCAAGCCACGTTTGGATCTAAAATTATAATGCCCCTACGTGAGGAATAAATTGCCAAGGCTTGGATGATACGTCATTGTGTTGTGTAACTAGGAGGTGTAGTGACCTTATTGTCGGACATTTCTGGTGTTTTTGGAAAGTATTTTGGTCAAATAAAAAAAAACCGTGCAATTACAAAACAAAAAACAAACAAATTTAAACAAGCACGACTTGTATAAATAGTTTTTTCAAAAAAGTGATAGAGTTAATTTTTTTGTTTTACTATGTTGTTTGCTTTTATGTAATGCCCATGTCAAAATGGTCTTTTTCATTTTGGGTTGATGTGACCTCCTGAGAGGTATATATTTTTATTTTTTTAGGCATTTTCATTTCAAGAAGCCTTTCCAGGGATGGACAAATATAAACTGTTTTATTATACATCAGTCCAAAGGAAAGACTAGTTTGGGGGTGAAAATGTTTACATGCCGATGGATAAATTAATCTTGGGATTATGAAACATGATGTTGAATGAAATCTAAGGTGGAAGAACTTTGAAAACTATGATTATATCAGACATCAAATTCCTTGTTGACATAAGTGAAGAAAATTCAGTTTTGATATCACATGGAATGTATCAGAGGATGCAGTAAGTACTGTACATGACCTCAGTTGGTTTCACACCCAATCCCAACTTTGATGAAAATGTGTTATTTTCCAGATGTGGTTGGGGGAAGGGGGTACATTTGTTATATTTCCTGCAGGATATAAAGAAATTGTTCATGACACCATAGACTAGAGTAATAGATATTTTCAGTCACATTGATATTTATTTCCTGAATACAGATATATGTACCAGACAATTATGGCTATTGTTTGTGTGATTTTCCAAATATGTGCAATAAAATAGCTGTTCCATTTCAAGGTAAAAGCTATCCCCCACCTTCATGCTTTATGGCACTTACGTCATACACACACACAATACAGTTTAATTATGTTTACTGTACGTTAAAACTGATTTAATTTGTTATCCTGTTACTCTCAGCCATTTTCATGATAATCAAATTAAAAAAAAACAATCGTTATTTTCACACCTGTATATAATTCCTGAAGCGTAATGGTAATGTGTGAAATGCACATGTGTTGCAAGCAGCGAATGGCTAATGAGCCGTGGACTTTGGAATGCATCATTAGTATCGTGGTGTTGTACGGTCAACATATCTGTCCTCAAAATATTGTCATATCCACGTTATTACGCAGATTGCGCAGCTATGCAGCAGATGTGAATTATTGTTTAGATCTCCTTTGTTTTAACGCTGTGCAATAATTGACGTCAGGCTCCATTACCGATATCAGGCTGGGAGCAAAATCAACATTGTACATCTACATGTATGATGTGAGCAACACCCGGTTACGAAAGAACAAATGCACGTCTGCTTGCGTCACTGTATGGGATTGATTTCTTGTGTTTTCATAACACGGCATGCACTCGAAGTGGGTTAGACATTTCATTCATAAATTAATTAATTAAAATTAAGATGACACCTATCCGTTGACGTCAAGCCCTTGTTTACCATAGGACCGGACTGGTCTTGTTTATGTTTACCCTTTTCGGGACATTACTTATCTGACGTAGGTCTGACATGATATTTCCAATTTAGAGTTTGATACGACCCAAAACTTGACAACATGTTGTGGCAGTAAGTTCTGTAGAAACTGAGTGAATTAATTAATATTACCAAAATAATTATTCCATGTCCCTGAACACACCTCAAACCAAGATTCACTACAAAATTCAACCAAAAAAAAACAAAAATATTGTCATTACTTTTCAATGTCAGTGTAATGTTTTGACAGGAGTTTTTCTCTGACCATGACAAATTTGGATATTTACTAGCACTCTGTTTGTCGGAGAATTTTATGTTTTCCAGATGGAGATAAACTATACAGTAGTATTAAAGAAGTGGGTTATTTGTACATCTTTACAACAAATAATGTTCAAAGCCTAAATACTTGCATGTATTGCAAAACTTATTTTTCAATAGTCGAGAAATTTGCGTTGTTTTGCTTATTCCAGAATTACATATATGATTTTTGTTAAAGTGTATCATCTTTTGTCATTATCATGAGCCAAATCATTTCTGTCCATTTTATATCAATGCATGGATCAAGAGATGGTATACTGAAATGATAGATGGATTGGCAGATCTGCAATTTAAATGCCTCTTTAATAAGCCAAACATCCCAAGTTTGGATTTATTTTATTCATTATACTTCATGTCTTCTACCACAACCATATGATCTGTTTCCAGATTTTTCTCATTTTTATTTGGCCTAGTACAGGCCTTGCACACATCCTGAGGAGCATCAGGTATATATACCTGCAGCTAAGAATACCGCTATATAAAATGTTTACTGAACCATTAGTTCCCTGATGTATATTTGTACTGAAATTCAAATCAGCTTGGGCAGTTCATCAGAGCGTACCTGTCCACTAAAATAAGAACCTGGAAGAGCGACCCTCACACCCAATATTGATCGTCAAATACATTTCCATTACAATCCATTTCATTTCACCTTGTCCCAACATTGTGCTGAACCAGGGTAGGAATTAATTTTTATTTTTTAGGGCGATTTTATTAGAGCCTTGAGGCTATTTTTTGAATTTTGGGGGGCTATTTTTTTTACCCACTGGGGCTACTTTTTCGTTGCACAATCAGAACTTGAATAATGCAATGAAAGATTGTCGATGTTTTAGCTGGTGCTTCATCCATGAAAGCAACCATTTAATTCATTTTTGTTTTAATGCCATAATAACAAAAAAAAAAGTTGAAATTTTTCATAGCAAATCTGAGGGCGATTCTGAAGGAAATGGTCGCCCAAAGAATGGTTTTGGGGATTTTAGGGGCGATTTGGGCTTTGCCAAGGGCTAAATCGCCCGTCGCCCTGGGTTATTTCCTACACTGTGCTGAACGGCCCCAAATTCTCCACCCTTCAAGTTACCTAACCTGGCGTCAAGTCTGGCGTGACATTTCCCAACCTGAAGAGTACCTGCATATTGACGAAGCATGGAGTAGATTCTACATCCATGGATGAAAAGGGTGCTCTATAAATAATACAGAGTGTTGGTTCTGACTTGTGTCTTCATTCACTGCACTGTGACTGAGTAATAAAATCAAGATTTGATTAAATAAAACGTGTCAGTTGGTGTCGTTGATATCAAATTTGTCACGATTCATCATCGCCAGAAATACTTCAGATAAAGTGATTTAAAAATTTGGGAACGAATTGATATTCACCTCATTGGAGTATGACTGACGTTGATTAAAGTAATGAAAAAGATATACAAATTGCAAAAATTATATGTTTTATCAAAAGGTCTCAGTAGTAGATGTGTTGCTGTTCATATAAATTGTACGGCATCTTTTCTTCTGCTTCTTCTACTCTTCTACTTCTTCCTACTTCTACTTCTTCTACTTCTACTTCTACTTCTACTTCTACTTCTACTTCTACTTCTACTCTTCTTATTCTTATTCTCTTCTCCTCCTTCTTCTTTCTTCTTCTTCTTCTTCTTCTTCTTCTTCTTCTTCTTCTTCTTCTTCTTCTTCTTCTTCTTCTTCTTCTCTTCTTCTTCTTCTTCTTCTTCTTCTTCTTCTTCTTCTTCTTCTTCTTCTTCTTCTTCTTCTTCTTCTTCTTCTTCTTCTTCTTCTTCATACTTCTTGCAATGCAAATATATGTTTTTAAAGCATTGGAAAGCACTATAAAACCATTAAACAGGGTATAAAAATACTATGAAACATACGAAATTGTCAATTTTTAGGTGCGCTTCGCGCACAAGATTCTGTATCACAATTTGGCGCGCAGAGCGCGCCGAAAATTTTGGACATTTTTTTCACTTTTGCTCCCCCCCCCATCCGAAACATGGATCAACGCCCCTGCCTCCTCCTTCTATTCTTCCTCCTCCTCCTCCCCCTCCTCCCTCCTCTTCCTCCTATCTCATTTTTCTTGTCCTACGGGTTTCTCCTCTTTCCCCCCGTTTGTTCCACACTTGAACCTCGGTTTTAACCCCTCTCAAAGTTGTGCCCCATCCTCCCCGAATCTGCCAGTGGTTCCATACATATTCCAGTGACTTTGAGTTGATTGCATGATAAGCAAACTTCCTCTCAACTATCGCATTTTATAAGGTATAATTTATATTTGGACACAAGAGGAAGTGTGCGCGTATCTTATGAAACTAATTTACTCAACACTGTGTAATGACTTTTAGGACGGAATGATTTATGTCTAACGGAATGTTTATTGCATGTTAATTGTAACCAGCTAGTAGATTGCGCGATGTAGACATACGATGACCAATAAAATCTCGTTTTGTATGCATAGCAGATAGCGATAATCACGCTATACGGGACTGCGCTTGCCACAAAGTTTTTCCTGGCGTTCGCTGTCGTGTACGTGCAAGAGTATGTTCGTAGATAACGCTGTATGACCAATGGGCGTGGACGAAAACTAGGATTGGTCCTGGGGCAAATCAGAAAGTGAAATCGTCAATATTTGATATAAAGGGATCACGCTGTCTGTGCTGCATGATACCAGGTAAGTCCAGCTAGTTGTACCATTCAGTGACTTTGTTCGACGATTTGAGAGAGATAGGCCTATTGGTGGGATATAAATTTTACCATTCATGTCCCAAATCCAATACTTTCGGTATTGTATGCGATGTGCATATGGATCCTGTGTGTGGTGTGATAATTGTAGCAGTATTCATGGAAACGCTTTGTAATGCAATTGTAATCAAGTAATATAATGTTTATACATGTAGTAAATGCCAGTATAGTCCAAACAATAGCCAGCTGAGTTGAAAGGCTTATGTATAATGACAACCCAAGTTTCGTTTTCGTAAATGGTGAAAGTAATTATTTTTGGCTATAGTTCTTTTTAGAAAGACCTTTATCATCTTGTTATTGTAGAGAAACTGATGAAAAATAAAAATAAAAAAAAATCATAGGAAATGAACATAGTGGTAGGCCTATTGTATTTGCTCTCTCATTTAAATATCTCGAATTTTTACTATAAGCAATTTTCAGTAGCATTGATATTGCGTATATGTCTTGGGTGACAATAAAATATTTTGTGAAAGATTGATGGAAAAGGTTGTCTTATCGACTACTTTGGTCTTTATAACAAGTTGAATCATTAATCTTGCGTTGGTTCTCTTATAATATTCTACCAGTTCGGTTGGTGAAAATGAGAATGCAAATATAGCGTGTGTTCGACGTTGTATGATTAGTACACATGACATACACATGATTTTGCAATGAATATAACTAAAAGAGAAATCAACTCAGAGAGTTATAGTTATACGGGTAATAATAATAATAATAATAATGAACTGTATTTATATAGCGCATATCACAATATAAATATTATCCCTATGCGCTCTAATATGTACTGTTGTTCATACGAATCATGAATAAATGCTTGATCCTCTCAACAGACTTTGCCAACTTGGATGATTTTCTGTGTTACTAATTGTCGAACTAATATGATGACTCCGATCGTAATTACCAACTATTACCCACGTTTCTACTTGTAAAGGCCTGTTGATTTAGCGCTCTCACGCAATGTGGCGACGAAAATGTAAACTATATTTCAAATTGTCTATCGCTCACCACCATGGAAATGGTAAAATTTCAAGAGTTTCTTTTTGTCATGGTATTCTCAGTGGGGCTCTGACGCTATTATCGCTTTGAAAAGAAGAAGAGGAGGAGGAAAAAGAAGAAGAAGAGGAGGAGGACAAGAAGAAGAAGAAGAAGAAGAAGAAGAAGAAGAAGAAGAAGAAGAAAGAGAAGGAGGAGAAAGAGAATAAGAATAAGAAGAAGTAGAAGTAGAAGTAGAAGTAGAAGTAGAAGTAGAAGTAGAAGTAGAAGAAGTAGAAGTAGAAGAAGTAGAAGAGTAGAAGAAGCAGAAGAAAAGATGCCGTAGAAGTAGAAGAAGTAGAAGTAGAAGAAGTAGAAGAGTAGAAGAAGCAGAAGAAAAGATGCCGTACAATTTAATATGAACAGCACACATCTTACTACTGAGACCTTTTGATAAAAACATATAATTTTTGCAATTTGTATATCTTTTTCATTACTTTAATCAACGTCAGTCATACTCCAATGAGGTGAATCAAATTCAGTTCCCAAATTTTTAAATCACTTTATCTGAAGTATTTCTGGCGATGATGAATCGTGACAAATTTGATATCAACGACACCAACTGACACGTTTTATTTAATCAAATCTTGATTTTATTACTCAGTCAACAGTGGCAGTAATGAAGCACAAGTCAGAACCAACACTCTGTATTATTTATAGAGCACCCTTTTCATCATGGATGTAGAATCTACTCCATGCTTCGTCAATATGCAGGTACTCTTCAGGTTGGGAAATGTCACGCCAGACTTGACGCCAGGTTAGGTAACTTGAAGGGTGGAGAATTTGGGGCCGTTCAGCACAGTGTAGGAAATAACCCAGGGCGACGGGCGATTTAGCCCTTGGCAAAGCCCAAATCGCCCCCTAAAATCCCCCAAAACCATTCTTTGGGGCGACCATTTCCTTCAGAATCGCCCTCAGATTTGCTATGAAAAATTTCAACTTTTTTTTTGTTATTATGGCATTAAAACAAAAATGAATTAAATGGTTGCTTTCATGGATGAAGCACCAGCTAAAACATCGACAATCTTTCATTGCATTATTCAAGTTCTGATGTGCAACGAAAAAGTAGCCCCAGTGGTAAAAAAAAATAGCCCCCCAAAATTCAAAAATAGCCTCAAGGCTCTAATAAAAATCGCCCTTAAAAAATAAAAATTAATTCCTACCCTGGTTCAGCACAATGTTGGGACAAGGTGAAATGAAATGGATTGGTAATGGAAATGTATTTGACGATCAATATTGGCGTGTGAGGGTCGCTCTTCCCAGGTTCTTATTTTAGTGGACAGGTACGCTCTGATGAACTGCCCAAGCTGATTTGAATTTCAGTACAAATATACATCAGGGAACTAATGGTTCAGTAAACATTTATATAGCGGTATTCTTAGCTGCAGGTATATATACCTGATGCTCCTCAGGATGTGTGCAAGGCCTGTACTAGGCCAAATAAAAATGAGAAAATCTGGAAACAGATCATATGGTTGTGGTAGAAGACATGAAGTATAATGAATAAAATAAATCCAAACTTGGGATGTTTGGCTTATTAAAGAGGCATTTAAATTGCAGATCTGCCAATCCATCTATCATTTCAGTATACCATCTCTTGATCCATGCATTGATATAAAATGGACAGAAATGATTTGGCTCATGATAATGAAAAAAGATGATACACTTTAACAAAAATCATATATGTAATTCTGGAATAAGCAAAACAACGCAAATTTCTCGACTATTGAAAAATAAGTTTTGCAATACATGCAAGTATTTAGGCTTTGAACATTATTTGTTGTAAAGATGTACAAATAAACCCACTTCTTTAATACTACTGTATAGTTATCTCCATCTGGAAAACATAAAATTCTCCGACAAACAGAGTGCTAGTAAATATCCAAATTTGTCATGGTCGAGAAAAAACTCCTGTCAAAACATTACACTGACATTGAAAAGTAATGACAATATTTTGTTTTTTGGTTGAATTTTGTAGTGAATCTTGGTTTGAGGTGTGTTCAGGGACATGGAATAATTATTTTGGTAATATTAATTAATTCACTCAGTTCTACAGAACTTACTGCCACAACATGTTGTCAAGTTTTGGGTCGTATCAAACTCTAAATTGGAAATATCATGTCAGACCTACGTCAGATAAGTAATGTCCCGAAAAGGGTAAACATAAACAAGACCAGTCCGGTCCTATGGTAAACAGGCTTGACGTCAACGGATAGGTGTCATCTTAATTTTAATTAATTAATTTATGAATGAAATGTCTAACCCACTTCGAGTGCATGCCGTGTTATGAAAACACAAGAAATCAATCCCATACAGTGACGCAAGCAGACGTGCATTTGTTCTTTCGTAACCGGGTGTTGCTCACATCATACATGTAGATGTACAATGTTGATTTTGCTCCCAGCCTGATATCGGTAATGGAGCCTGACGTCAATTATTACACAGCGTTAAAACAAAGGAGATCTAATCAATAATTCACATCTGCTGCATAGCTGCGCAATCTGCGTAATAACGTGGATATGACAATATTTTTGAGGACAGATATGTTGACCGTACAACACCACGATACTAATGATGCATTCCAAAGTCCACGGCTCATTAGCCATTCGCTGCTTGCAACACATGTGCATTTCACACATTACCATTACGCTTCAGGAATTATATACAGGTGTGAAAATAACGATTGTTTTTTTTTAAATTTGATTATCATGAAAATGGCTGAGAGTAACAGGATAACAAATTAAATCAGTTTTAACGTACAGTAAACATAATTAAACTGTATTGTGTGTGTGTATGACGTAAGTGCCATAAAAGCATGAAGGTGGGGGATAGCTTTTACCTGAAATGGAACAGCTATTTTATTGCACATATTTGGAAAATCACACAAACAATAGCATAATTGTCTGGTACATATATCTGTATTTCAGGAAAATAAATATCAATGTGACTGAAATAATCTATTACTCTAGTCTATGGGTGTCATGAACAATTTCTTTATATCCTGCAGGAAATATAACAAATGTACCCCCCTTCCCCCAACCACATCTGGAAATAACACATTTTCATCAAAGTTGGATTGGGTGTGAAACCAACTGAGGTCATGTACAGTACTTACTGCATCCTCTGATACATTCCATGTGATATCAAAACTGAATTTTCTTCACTTATGTCAACAAGGAATTTGATGTCTGATATAATCATAGTTTTCAAAGTTCTTCCACCTTAGATTTCATTCAACATCATGTTTCATAATCCCCAAGATTAATTTATCCATCGGCATGTAAACATTTTCACCCCCAAACTAGTCTTTCCTTTGGACTGATGTATAAATAAAACAGTTTATATTTGTCCATCCCTGGAAAGGCTTCTTGAAATGAAAATGACCTAAAAAATAAAAATATATACCTCTCAGGAGGTCACATCAACCCAAAATGAAAAAGACCATTTTGACATGGGCATTACATAAAAGCAAACAACATAGTAAAACAAAAAATTAACTCTATCACTTTTTTGAAAAACTATTTATACAAGTCGTGCTTGTTTAAATTTGTTTGTTTTTTGTTTTGTAATTGCACGGTTTTTTTTTATTTGACCAAAATACTTTCCAAAAACACCAGAAATTGTCCGACAATAAGGTCACTACACCTCCTAGTTACACAACACAATGACGTATCATCCAAGCCTTGGCAATTTATTCCTCACGTAGGGGCATATAATTTTAGATCCAAACGTGGCTTGAAAAACATGAACTGGCATACATTAGTTCAGTTTGTACACACATCCAATATCTCACACAAGGGAGAAAAATAATTATAGAAGTCCTATAAATATAGCCGGGGTATATATTGATTTTGATTCTATAAATGTTGTGTTTGTCCTGACATTTCATCAACACCTTCCAGCAAGGGCCTCTCCATTTGTACCGTCTCATCATCAACAATCCTCCCGAGGCAAAAACCAGCGAGACAGAATCGTCTTCGTCCTAAAACGGGTAGCGGGTACCGTGAAGTCCCAACTGAACGCTTGACGTCACTGAGGCGATAAATAACTCATCTATAACTGTGGACAAACACAAACACTCGTGCTCTTTTTACACAAGCGTTGGGACACCCATTGACACCTGTAGCTGAAGCGGGAACGTAATGATACGAAGGAAAACATACATGTACACACATACTCCAGTCTGCACACATGACCAAAATAGATGTTACTCTTGCGTAAACTTCTCGCTGGCAATCATTGCTGTTTGTTTTATTGATCTGCCCATGCTCTGTCTCATTCTCACCTTTCTATTGTTAGCCAGGGAGCTTAGGGTTTATTGGCGGTTATTGGCGCCCAATCATCAGTCAATAGGGAGATGACACACAAAAGGGATTCTGAAACGGGAAGGGTCACTCAGGTGAGGGGTAGAATGATTACTCCACCGAACTCATTAATCATTTTACACCTGTATTTGTATTCTTTTGTAATGGTGGTAAACATTTGCATACTACCAATGTAAGGGGAAAAGAATCAATCAAATCTACATGTACCTTCAATTTCATTCACATGCACATTGTGAAATTTCTTCTACACCATACTGCCAAAAATAAAAAATATGATTTTGTAAAATTTGTCTACCACCTAAACTTGCCAAATACACAAGTATATGCACAATGCATAATTTGAAGAAAACAAAAATACTTCAATGCAAAACACATTGCAATACAGCATTTTTTTTTTTTACAATTGATAATAAAAGAGGCAAATAGATAGTGTAAATAACTAAATAAAATTATCTAACTCGATCTATCTATCTAGGTCTATCTATCTAATCTATCTATCTATCTATCTATCTATCTATCTATCTATCTGTCTGTCTATCTATATCAATTAATCTTTAAATTAATAAAGAAATAAATAACAATACAAAAACACCTGCAAGAACAGTTCACACTTAACTGGGTAAAGGTTCAGTTTTAATTTCAACGTACTTTCATGACAGAGGTCATATCATGATTGTGCAATGGGTACTCTTCATACTTGATTGCCTTTTTCAATTTAGCTTTCAAATTCCAATTTAATACACTATATCATGTTTCACTAACAAGCCGCTGTGAAAAGAGTTTTACAAGGATTAACGGCCTCTGATTATTGGAACGCAAGTACAATAGGTTTGTGGGTTTCCATCAATGCTGAGGATTAAGGTTTTTATTGAGAATAGAAATGGGACAAGTGAATGAAAATGGTGACCACTGGCGGCGAAGTTCAAAAGTTCAAAAGATGTGTGGTTTCATTAGTTAACAGCTGGTTGGACTTAAAAATGAACTTGAAAGGGTACTGTAAAAATGTAAAGAATAGATGGAATTCTTGACAATAATGTTATTTACATGAAGGGAATTAATTAAAGGGGATTAAGCCTTTACAAAATCGTACACTTGGGACTGTTAATAATTTGCATAAAATAAAAATATGGTATGTATTAAAGGTTCCAGGACATACTCATGAAAATGAGTTTTAATTGATAGTTAATTGTTGTTGGAATACCATTCTATCGAAAGTTACATGGGAAATCATCTAATATTAGAATAATACTGCACTTAAGAATGAAATATCATTATTTCTACGCCAAGTTCGCCCCGCCCACAAAAAAAAATGCTGAAAGCGTGCTTGCGTATCACGTGACCTCCGACGTCATCAGGGGGACGCCGCTCTCTGCGAGCGAGCTTGACTTGCGTAATAGTACACGCAATACGAACATTTAAAAGATCTGTCGCCAGTAAAACAACCCTGCAACTTCGAGGTCATTTTTAATCATTATTGCATATATGGCCGTCTCTAAATCATCTGGGAGTGATTCAGGATCAGAGATTTCCATGACTGACTCAGATCTTAATTTGATGACAACTAAGCCCAGCAACTAAAACGAAATTTTGCCGCCAGGTTTCAGCCAGAAGCGCAAGACGAGCGACACCGCTGCAGGGCCACACAAGTCGACATGAAAAATCACGAATATGAGAGACTATTTGGAAACAAGTCAAACAACTGTTGGTAAGTAATGCATATTCAAGCTAAAGTTTAGATAGTTTTACGTAATTTGAAGTATGTTATCATAACATACTGAACATGTCTATGCTTTTTACTGTGTTTGTATCCTTGCACTGCATGCCGCGAGTGCAGTAGTTGGCTTGGCGGCGCGGTGCAGCCGATCCACAGGGGTCAAGTCCCGTATAGCTGCCCGGCCGATGCAGGGTCAACGTCCTGCCCCTCGCGGTGTTGGACAAGATCGACATCGCCAAAATGTATACACACAAACCAGAATAGTCCGGTAAATCTGACGGCTCGTGGAATTTTCTTCGAACAATTCTGTATTTTTAAAATTTGAACGATCGACTCGGATAAATATCACAATTATTCGAAGAAAAACTACTTTAGCCGTCAGATTTACCGGATCATTTTGGTTTGTGTGTATCGATCTTAATTGTCCAACACCGCGAGGGGCAGGACGTTGACCCTGCATCGGCCGGGGAGCTATACGGGACTTGACCCCTGTCGATCGGCTGCGCCGCGTCGCCAAGCCAACTACTGCACTCGCGGCGTGCAATGCAAGGATACAATCACCAACACAGTAAAAAGCATAGACATTTTCATTAAAATGCATGTTCAGTATGTTATCATAACATACTTCAAATTACGTAAAACTATCTACACTTTAGCTTGAATATGCATTACTTACCAATAGTTGTTTCCAGAAAGTCTCTCATATTCGCGATTTTTCATGTCGACTTGTATAGCCCTGCAGCGGTGTCGCTCGTCTTGCGCTTCTGGCTGAAACCTGGTGGCAAAATTTCGTTTTAGTTGCTGGGCTTAGTTGCCATCAAAATTAAGATCCGAGTCAGTCGTGGAAATCTCTGATCCTGAATCACTCCCAGATGATTTAGAGACGGCCATATATGCAATAATGATTAAATATGACCTCGAAGTTGGTTGTTTTACTGGCGACAGATCTTTTAAATGTCCGTATTGCGTGTACTATTACACAAGTCAAGCTCGCTCGCTGAGAGCGGCATTCCCCTGATGACGTCACATGATAAACAGCTTGTTTTGCATATCGGGGCCAAAAAATGTGGGCGTTCCCGAACAGTTTTTATTTTAGTGATGCATAGCCGGCCAAATCTGCGTAATAACGTGGATATGACAAATTTTTGAGGACAGATATGTTGACCGTACAACACCACGATACTAATGATGCATTCCAAAGTCCACGGCTCATTAGCCAATTCGCTGCTTGCAACACATGTGCCATTTCACACATTACCATTACGCTTCAGGAAATTATATACAGGTGCTGAAAATAACGATTGTTTTTTTTAATTTGATTATCATGAAAATGGCTGAGAGTGTAACAGGATAACAAAATTAAATCAGTTTTAACGTACAGTAAACATAATTAAACTGTTGTGTGTGTGGTATGACGTAAGTGCCATAAAAGCAGAAGGTGGGGGATAGCTTTTACCCTGAAATGGAACAGCTATTTTATTGCACATATTTGGAAATCAACAAACAATAGCATAATTGTCTGGACATATATCTGTATTCAGGAAAATAAATTCAATGTGACTGATAATACTATTACTCTCTAGTCTATGGGTGTCATGAACAATATTCTTTATATCCTGCAGGAAAATATAACAAATGTACCCCCTTCCCCCAACCACATCTGGAAATAACACATTTTCATCAAAGTTGGATTTGTGGGTGTGAAACCAACTGAGGTCATGTACAGTACTTACTGCATCCTCTGATACATTCCATGTGATATCAAAACTGAATTTTCTTCACTTATGTCAACAAGGAATTTGATGTCTGATATAATCATAGTTTTCAAAGTTCTTCACCTTAGATTCATTCACATCATCGTTTCATAATCCCAAGTTAATTTATCCATCGGCATGTAAACATTTTCACCCCAAACTAGTCTTTCCTTTGGACTGATGTATATAAAACAGTTTATATTTGTCCATCCCTGGAAAGGCTTCTTAAAATGAAAATGCCCTAAAAAATAAAAATATAATACCTCTCAGGAGGTCACATCAACCCAAATGAAAAAGACCATTTACATGGGCATTACATAAAGCAAACAACATAGTAAACAAAAAAATTACTCTATCACTTTTTTGAAAAACTATTTATACAAGTCGTGCTTGTTTAATTTGTTGTTTTTGTTTTGTAATTGACATTTTTTTTTATTTGACCAAAATACTTTCCAAAAACACCAGAAATGTCCACAATAGGTCACTACACCTCCTAGTTACACAACACAATGACGTATCATCCAAGCCTTGGCAATTTATTCCTCACGTAGGGCATATAATTTTAGATCCAACGTGGCTTGAAAAACATTGAACTGGCATACATTAGTTCAGTTTGTACACAATCAATATCTCACACAGGGAGAAAAATAATTTTATAGAAGTCCTATAAATATAGCCGGCGTATATATTGATTTTGATTCTATAAATGTGTTGTGTTTGTCCTGACATTTCATCAACACCTTCAGCAAGGGCCTCTCATTTGTACCCTGCTCATCATCAACAATCCTCCGAGGCCAAAAACCAGCGAGACAGAATCGTCTTCTCCTAAAACGGGTAGCGGGTACGTGAAGTCCCAACTGAAGCTTGACGTCACTGAGGCGATAAATAAACTCATCTATAACTGTGGACAAACACAAACACTCGTGCCTCTTTTTACACAAGCGTTGGCGACACCCATTGACACCTGTACTGAAGCGGGAACGTAATGATACGAAGGAAAACATACATGTACACACATACTCCAGTCTGCACACCATGACCAAAATAGATGTTACTCTTGCGTAACTTTCTCCTGGCAATCATTGCTGTTTGTTTTATTGATCTGCCCATGCTCTGTCTCGTTCTCACTTTCTATTGTTAGCCAGGGAGCTTAGGTTTATTGGCGGTTATTGGCGCCCAATCATCAGTCAATAGGGGAGATGACACACAAAAGGGATTCTGAAACGGGAAGGGTCACTCAGGTGAGGGGTAGAATGATTACTTCCACCGAACTCATTAATCATTTTACACCTGTATTTGTATCTTTTGTAATGGTGGTAAACATTTGCATACTACCAATGTAAGGGGAAAAGAATCAATCAAACTCTACATGTACCTTCAATTTCATTCACAATGCACATTGTGAAATTTCTTCTACACCATACTGCCAAAAATAAAAAATATGATTTTGTAAATTTGTCTACCACCTAAACTTGCCAAATACACAAGTATATGCACATGCATAATTTTGAAGAAAACAAAAATACTTCAATGCAAAACACATTGCAATACAGCATTTTTTTTTTTTACAATTGATAATAAAAGAGGCAAATAGTAGTGTAAATAACTAAATAAATTATCTAACTCGATCTATCTATCTAGGTCTATCTATCTATCTATCTATCTTCTATCTATCTATCTATCTATCTATCTATCTATCTTATCTATCTGTCTGTCTATCTATATCAATTAATCTTTAAATTAATAAAGAAATAAATAACAATCAGTGTTTGTAGTCAAGACCATGACCATCCGGACCAAGACAAGACCAAGACCAGACACCCCGAGACCTAAGCATACAAGCACCAGAAAAAAGAGTCCGAGACCAAGACCAGAAGGTCCGAGCCAGACCAGCACTTTCGAGACCAAGACCAAGACCAAGACCAACGTTTATTTGACAACTAATTTGCTGCATGCTTTTGGGATGAACTAACTTATTCCTATTACTGTTACTCAGCCCGATTTAAATGCCTACTGCTCTACACATGGCAATCAGTCCATGTAATAGATTTTTAAAAAATTTAATAAGATTAAATTTTATGAAGAACATTAAAAACTTATATTGTTTCATTTCTCCTTACATGTAAATGCCTCATAAAGTTTAACGCAAAATATTCATACGACTACGAGTCATATTACATAGCTAAAATTGCACAAACGAGCTAGAGAAATAAAAAATTTTAAAGTCCAAGTTTATTTTGGGGATTTTTCTTATTTAAAGCCTTATGCCCAAGTGTCATAACCCTGCAATATAATAGATTTGAATGCTCTTTAGCTATTTTTTAATTAATTAATGCAAAAAAGTTCTCGTTGGGCTACACCCCCAAATTTACATCTATGCCATCTAAAGGCGTTGAATAAGCTTTAAGGTTACATGTGTATATACTCATCTGAAAGAGCAGACGCAGCTCTTTCAGATGAGCGTATTACTCATGTAGACATTTTAACCATTTGCCGATGCTGTAATGTAACAATATGGTCAAAAATGTTGGGGCCCCCCCGACATTTTCATTAATTAATTTTTAAAAAAATCAAGACAAAAAAAAAGTATTGAGTTATACCTCATCTTAATTTGAAAGAGCCGAGT
>JZLH01S0250425.1:130465-143277 GCA_001188425.1 Eucidaris tribuloides
GCGATTAACACGATGTGTTCAACGGGTAAATTCTTCAATTTCACGACAGCTTTGGCGTATTGTTCGGATGTAACATTTCACGAGTCAATCCATAAATTTGAAATAAAAATAATGAAAATGCTTCTTCAACCAGGCTATGGAATTTGACCCAGATATGTTACAACCTTCAGGCGTTTTATTTACAGAGTGTAATCTAACGGGTTAGCTGCGTATTAATACAGTCAGCAAACACGTTGTAAAAATGATTCGGGAGAAAAATCCACCCTCATAATAGGATAAGATGTCGGTATCGAGAGCAGGTGTGTACCCCGTCACTATGGACGGATAGAGTGACCATGGCCATTGTACGGACAATGCAGTCCATGCAGTATGGTGTAATTGTAGATATGCGGTCAAACTCTTTTGAAGTATTATTACAGGCTGTTTTTCTATCGGAATGTCCACACAATACCGTTATTAGCCGGCCATGATTTTATATTATTTTGCAACACCTCACGTGCATTTCCTACAGCAACCCACTTTGGATGGCAGAAAGGTTAATGGTATCATAATATTTGCCAAAGCAGTATTCGGAGGATCAAGAACAAATACAAGTATCAGTTTGGAGATAACACCTGGTGTTTGCCATGCCATAGAGATAGTAAACATACCCCACCCCAGGATAGATGTATCTAGAGCTCTACAACAAAGGAAACAAGTGTCAATAGATGTGTATTCAAGTATGGCTTATTACAGCTTCTGTTCACAAGTAGTCTAGTAATAGAAATTGTTAATAATAAATAAAATACATACATTTACATTCCTTTTAAACCTAATTATTAATTGTTCTCTATTTTGCTACAAAACAATTCTTTTAATAATGCCTCATTTTAATTAGATGATAATGATTTGACATTTGATGCACCACATGCTACCCCAGGGCACCGTTGTACCCCGGAGTACCGCGCTGTGCAGCGCCCTCGTGTCCAAAAATGTATTTTCTTCAATTATGATCACTGAAGTCAGTGGTTATGACGCATAACCTGTGCAAGTGCACAACAAAAATGCATAAACTTACGTAAAACGGGTAAAAATGAAGCTCAATTTTTTATTTTCACACTTACAACATAACTTTTACATAATTTTGTAACCCAGGGTACAGTGCTAAAAAGAAAAATAATAATGCAACAAAATGGCGGATTTCTAGTTGGCACCCCGGGGTACCATTTATGTCATCATTTCCTGAAAGATAATACGTAATGCATATTTTGTGTATTACTTTGCAAACTCTGATAAATATGAACTGACTCCGCATCATGACAAACGTTTATTGTATCAGGTGGACTTTGATTTTCATGATTCCATCAGATGAGAACCTAAGAATGGGTGATACTTCAGCAGATGTTGCCCCATAGTAAATTTGGGCATGAAATACACAAAAAAAAAACCCTGGAAGATATTTTGGATGGACGAAACAGGAAGCTTTTCCTTAGAACTATCTTGTGACAGAAGTGAAACCGAGTTCAATGAGCTCTCTAGATCTTGCACCAGTTCGCTCCTGACTACTTGTAAGGCTTGTTTCAAGGCCCACGTAGCATAGGCCTACATGTACATAGCAACAGCTAATCTAATTGTTCTCGGATGAAAGAATACAATAACTTGTACAAATGCTATCTATGAGTTTTATTTACTTTTATTTATGTGGTATCATGCTTTAAAAAATCAACATGCAAAATGTCACTGCACAAAAAAGCTATTAAGATGAAACATATTGAAAATTGTTGTTTTGAGAATGTGTGGACCATATGTACATAAAATTAATGAGACATATAAAATAAAATAAAAAATACTGAAAAGTGAAAACCAAGTAATGATCAATAATTTGTTTCCATTGAAAACAACACAAAATATCTTGAAACTTTGGCATCTAAGGTTGTTAGCTGATACTATCATATCATAGTGTAACATTTTGCCTTGATATGAATAGTAATGAAAAAATAGAGCATAATGAAACAATATAAAGATCTCACCACCTGTTTTAACACATATCTGGCAGCCATTAACTAGAGTAGAATGTGTGATATGTCACATGAAAATAAAGCCAATGTGTATTTTGTCACTCATGCATTCCCTAATTCAAGTTGGTTTTACCTGGGACACCTCCCTGGTTTTACCTTTTTACTCTGTCAGTCAGTCAGTAAGCTAAGCTGGTTTCATAATGAAAAGAAAGAGGTAGGCTTCTGCTCCACTGAATTGTAAAATCTCGGTTTAAATCAGCTTTCCTATTCAACACAAGTCACACTAATTGTAATGTTTATCCTGAACTGGCTGGAGTTTATTGATTAGCAATCAATAAAGCTATGCATTTAACACGGCACACAGGTTTTCAATAGACGCCTCTTCCCAGAGTTTCTAACTGGTTCATCTGGCATATAGGCCTATTGCTAGACCATCGAGTCGATGATGTCAGTTATACATGTAATTGTGCAAATATCTTCAGTTATTATGATGAGCCGAAAACACACAAAACATACTCATACTCACACACACAAAACACGAAAACACACCCACATAAATACAAACACAAACTGAAATGCAGACACACACACAGTCACACACACACACACACACACACACACACACAATCAAGTAATTGTGCATTGGCCATAAATTTAATTATTAGACCTGTATACCGGTCTACTTTGCTCATGGAATATTTGTCCTGATAAAGGCTTGAGCAATAAACGGTGACAAAGTAATAAGATTCTAAAAAAAAAATGCAGAATTGCTATTCAAATACAAATGTACAGGGAAAATACAGAAGTCAGAATGTACTCAATGAAGCATACACATTAAAATGAATGACACTCCAATGTCAGATGTTAAACTCTATCAAAATAAAATGTTTATTTTATCCACTCATATGTTACAAACTTGTCTGTCATTCTGCCAATACCTGTGCACAAATGATTGAAAATGTATTCTATTGCTGCACTATCACAAAAAGGAGCATGCAGTCATAGGATCTTTAATGAAGTACAAGTACATAAAACCAAGTTGAGGGTGAAATTTCTTTTGAAACACTTAAGTATGATTGACACATGTCTTGATGTCAGTAATGTTCAGGTACATTACCTCAATTAACTTGTGAAAAAAGTTAATTTTATGCTTTAAAAATAGGTGAGGCATGGAGCTATGTACATACACGTTACAATAATTGCACTTGCAGAGGACGGTTTATGCAACAGTGACATATCAACCTTCGTTCTGCATATATTTCCCATATTCATAAAACACAACTTCTTTCTTTTTAACTTTAACTTTGTCAGTTTGTTGGGAACTTTCTACTGTGTTCACATTTCAGCATGTTTGTAGTTGTAAGGTCGTTTGTTATCTCATGCAAAATGATACTGTACTCTGCAAGGCATATTACCCATGTCTTCACATCTGCTACTATGTACAGTAGCATAAAGATGAATTACCACCGACATCCAAAATTTCCAAATACATTTTGGTATATTTCAAAATGATGGAAAATAGCCGATTTATATATTGGAAATAATTTGAATAGCATAAATCATGATCATAAGCTCACACGGCTAATTATGAATTAAACATTTGAATTAGAATGAATATTAGGCAAAGCCAGACGGTTACACAGGCAGGAGACTTACTAATTTCTAGATGCAAGTTTGAGGCCCCCACCCCCCCCCCACCCCCTCGGTTTCATATTTCTACCTTGTTCTCAAATGTACCAGTTCATTCTGTTCCATGGATACCAGGACTATCAGAAGGCATCATGGCTGCTGCATGTTTATGGTTCAATTCATTCCGGGATAAATCTAATATTGAACTAGAGTCAACTGAATGCTGCCCAAATCAGGAGTTACCACACTCCCTGTGTACTGTGTGAAGTCAATCCTCACATCAGCGGGAGGGATTTTGTTCATAATTGCATCAACTCTAATGCCTAAATTTCAATGAGGTGTGAAGTTTCCACCTCCCAGATTAGTAAATGAAGTATGCAGTAATTATTGACTGGCAGGTTCTTCATCAATCACCTCAACTAGACTTTGACATTTCCAGTCCATTTTGTAGGTGTGTGTGGTGGGGGGGGGGGGTTTATCCTTTTTTCAGCATGTTATCATTAAATACTTCATTAAATACTTCAACAATTCAAGAATTATTTTGGAACAATTCTGCATTGAGCAACTTTTGGATTGTAGTGTCCAATTTTCAAACAGTTACGTATGTATGCATTATATGTGTATAAAAGTTGGAGATACATTTTTTAACAATGTGACTTATGCTAAGAAAGAATCAGAACTAGTGCTGTATGATCAAATACTGGGCAGTTTTTTAGTTAACCTTAACTAAATGAAAATAAACTCACAAAAAATAAACCCTTTTTATGGAAAAAAAAACATTTAAAAAAGTGTTTCAATACACTGAAAATGTTGATGATAAAGGATTGACATGATGAATAGTACCAGTAACATGGTAAGCAAGTTTGTAAGATTTATTTTCTTCCTGAAATAGGCCAACTACAGGGAAACCCCATTATAACGAGCTCGGATATAGCGAGGTACCGCTTTTAACGAGGTGATTGTCTTGGTCCCGTTTCCATTTACGTGTTGTTCAATGGAAAGAAGTGCCGTTTACAACGAGCTCGGTTATTGCGAGATTTCGCTTGTTACGAGGTATTTTTCTCAACCCATTAACAAAGAAAAACATAAGAAATTCACCTGGTTAAAACGAGGAAATGGAAGTCGCATCGTGCGCTGATCAAATTCTAAATTTTGGCAACGCAAAAATTGCCAAATCGTTTCAGAGCGCATCGCAGTTCATTGCGTGATTGGTGATACACAGCTGCCATGCAGCCATGCACATGGAGTCCCCCGTGTGTGTGTGTAAATATACATATTGCAGCAGCACAGTCACCTCTCACAAAGCTTGGCTCCCGTGCGTGCAGTACTCGACGCAAGTTACGAGTAGTGATGGAGTTTGCTGCTTTATTTCGGGATCTAGTTTTCATAATTACTTTGGATGAGTATATAAATGAAAAATAATTAGCCCTCTGTTCATAGTCTTGGTGCAGAACAAGTGGGAGAAGCAGTAAACAGATGGATTTAATGCCTAGTCCCATACATGTTATATTTTGTGTGATACATTATATGTACGTTTACAACGAGGTACCGGTTACAACGAGGTAAAATCGGCAGTCCCGACGACCTCGTTATAACGGGGTTTCCCTGTATTGCAATTTTAACACCCATGTGCAGCCTAAATGCAAAACTGCGGAAATGCATACTACTTCAAATTATGTAGGCCTACACTACAGTATGTAAGTTCAACTTCACACACAGAGACCCAGCTCTCTTTAATTTACTTCTGAGAAGGCATCAAGTAACAAGTTCAATGTAATACTGAGTGGAGTAACCGCCCCAAAACATGCAGAGACAAGTCCCACGCCACATTACACTGGCAATACTGAAATTGCAACCAATTTTGAAGAGAAACTGGGACTCCACAACCTCGTGGACCCCCCAATCCTCATGAGACAGAATGAGAGTCAAGTCAAAACAAAAATTCCCCATTATCAATATGCCACACATACATGAATTTCAAATGAGGACATTTTTTTTTTTTGCCGAAATTTGAAAGTCCAGCTCACTAAACAGTTTCAATGAGGCATGGCATCTGGACCCATTTTGTTTACGTCACTGGACTGGTATTCAGGGGTCAGACAAAAGTGCATTTCAAAAGAAGTTTTGGATTTCACCCTGGCCTCAAATAAGGAAAACGGGTAAACTTTACACCAAAACGCACAAGAAACCCCCAGCTATCGCTTGTTACGAGTAAAATGAAATTAAACATTTTCACTTCCCTTGAAATACATTCATTTTGCCTTTCGTTGACCCTTTCAGTTCAGAAAACCATTAATTACATACAATATTTATTAAATGTATGATGTGATAAGTGAATAATTTCAAGTAGTTACGCCCACAGGCAATGGAATCAAATTGCTATCACCAAGTAAGCAGTAACTTGCTCTGTCACTAACCAGGGCCAAACATTTCTCAAATTTTGCTTATGGGTGTACCTTGCAAATTCTCCTTCATTTTACCACTTCTTTTCCAAATTTGGTATACTTTTTATACCACACTGAATAATTAGTACCATCTCCCATCCCTCATGAAATAACAGGATGACTGAAATGGCAGTAGTCCATTTCCTGCTCTACATTTTTGAAATTATGAATCACGTACAAGGGCAAACTGCAAAGACAATTGACACGTTGAGAAATGATCTGCCAACAGCTGGTTGGTTACAAGAGGGAAAGAAGAGACAAGTTGGCTCACATATGATCTTGGAAGGTTATTTTGTTTATTAACGATGGAGGAATGTGTGGAAGCAACTGTCCAATGTGGCTCAAACCGGAGTCTGGAGGCCAAGAATGTCCGAAGTATGAAACAGAAATCCCAACAGAAATATTTGCCTGAAATTATTACTGAGCTTAGTATGATTGGTAGCAGTTAGGACTCATATTTGGGATATACTGTAAACTCAAGTATAGTGTTCTGTTCAATGTTTCAGCTGTGAAAATTTCACAGGCAAATGCTCACTACTTTTTAAACCATTGCCATCAGTATTTGTCATGATGGGCAATCTACATGTTTGGGTTCAATTTCCATCAAGGTCATACTGTACAAACTATTGATTTATTTTTATTACTTTAAACATGACACAATTGTTGTCTCTAACTGGCATAATTCTCTATATGTACACTACCGTATAGTGCACATGTACTTCAACTTCATTAGGCCCTACCCATTTGTCCATTTTATTTTATATCAGACAATTTATTTAAAATGCAATGTGAAGTTCTGAATCATTGCCTGCCAACCTTCAATATCACAATCATTGTACACTTATGTAGTTTATTATGTGGTTTTAAATTAATGAATATGAAAAGAATTATAATTTACTGTAATTCATCTCTTTGATGGATTTTTACTAGTAGGCATGGTGCTTCTGTACAGGTCTTCTCATTATGCTGTGTAGTGTGTGTTATATCTCACATACAGTGTGTGGGTGTAACTGTAAGCTCCTTACTGTAAGCTCTGATAATGTTATTCTTCTTTATCTTATCTCTCATGTCACATTTTAACTGCATGGTAGTAATACTAACTGATTTATTCTTTTTAAAAGCTACAGTCCTCCAGCTGTTCTGTGTGTACAGATATGAAGATGTTTGCCTACTGTAACTCTGTACACAGGGGAATTGGGATGTCCTTCCGTGGCCACACAAAAGGTAACAGAGCCATTTCAAAGCAGATTTGAGGCCTGAGGGTACATGTACGTGTAATCTTGCATGTCCCATGACAGACCAATGCCAAAATTTTCAACATATTTCATCAACTGTTTTAGTGTTTTGAAATACTTCATGAAAGCATGATCAAAATTTCTTAAAATACAAAAATCAATCAGCCATGCCCTTGTATGTACATGTAGGCCTACATGTAGGCCTATGTCTTCATTATACACACTTTATTGTCATTTGCTGCTCATAGCTACATGTACATGTACAACAATTTATCTTGCTTGGGTGTCATTTTTTTAAAGGATTATAAATAAAAAGTTGACTTCCTACCAAAAGGTTTTAGGTAGTTCCTACTGAAACAATTTGACTAATGACCATATTTCCCCAATTTCAGCTTAGTTCCACCTCATGCCAAGTGCAACACCCAGTAACGGGATAAGCTCATTCCAATTGACCAGGAGTATTGACCCTGGTTGATGAGTGATGACTAATTCCTTGGATTGTCCAGCGATTAGGAAGCCCTGGGTTGAATCCAATCTGATCTGAGTAATCAATGATTGTTTGGCTTTAAGTGCTGCACAAAATACATTTATGTCTAACTGGGATACTAATGACATGCATTATGAAATACACTGTACATTTGAAATAAACCATGCATGCGTATTATGCAAGGTACATATACAATATGTTACCAGTCAACAGTCAATTTTACAATTCATCCAAACATATGATTCTTTTTTTCAATTGAAAAATGGCTGAATATTGACAAGTTGATAGGACTTGCAAAACAACTAAAGCTTGAAACACTTGAATTCTTTTATCACCTTCTATTTGATATCACTTCATTCATGAGGCATAGGCTTAGCAGTACTTTTATGCCAGTTTGTGGCAAAGTATAGTACAGTTAAAGATGAAAACACTGCTGCAAGATGCTATATATACTAGTGGTGAAAAGTACACAGCATGGCTTGTATCGTCTACACAGTACTGTGGATGTTACAAACTAAAGACTGCAATGATGCAGCCTTTGACATCACCCCATGTGTCCTGGATTTGTTCTCCACAAGGTCTTGACCAGGTTATGACCTCAGCTAAAGCCTTGGCAGATCATGGCACAACTTGTTTCTTCTGCCCTCCCCTCCCTTTTTGCAATGTTTTTGTTATTACTCAACAGAACTTTATGCAATTTATCAAGGAAAATTTTCAGATACTACAGCCAATATATTCATTTACAGTGTAAATGGTAGCGACATGATTGGGAGAAGTCAATAATGCTTCAAGAACCAAATGAGTTAAAACATACATGCATACCAATAGGCCTAGGCGTTATATGTTCAGGGCTCAGGCAGGCTGGAAGGATTTGTCTTGAATTTGTTTACTTGAGCCCAAGGAGAAACAAGAGTTAATTTAATACCAGTAGGCCTACTTAATTTATCTCGGGCAACGATAGAAATTTATCCCACAGAAAACTACACAATACATTTCAGTCACAGCGTTTCCTGACATAATTGTACAGCTAAGAGGAATTGTATGACTATGAAAATTAAACAGTTAAGGAACTTTAAATAGTATAGGCCTACTTGATTCTGAGAGAATTGTGAGGACTACTTCCAATATTGCTATTTCCCTTTAAATAGGTTAGTGCTGGTAAAATGCCATGCTTCACTGAACGATCACATTACATAATCATCCAGTGAGATGCAGGGCTACTCATGAGTGAGGTCCAGGCAAGGAACAACTTCTGTATTTGTTCAAGGACTAGGATTGCCACATTCATGTTTATCTTGTTTGTATTGTGCCTTATCAATGACTAAGTGATATAGGTCTACTAGAACACTACCAAAGACATCATTTGTGGTACAACTACAAAACTACTTTGGAATACAAGTTTATCTACCTCAAAGTCTGATTATGGAGCTGGTCTGATGAAACATTAAAACAATTACACAAAACGCAAGACAGCAATCGGCAATCAAGTGTTATGTATGTTATTATGTATGTTACTATTGATAATGTTTAAGGAGGAAGAGTATGTTTAAAAACAATCAAAATGTACACATGTATGTAACTTACATGTTGGAAACATACTTGAACTGAGTTTACCAGAAATGTGACACCACCCGTTTTGCAACATGACACCAGTTCTGGTCTGGGCACTGTTGAGGCTGATGATGATAAATATTCTGGCATGTTTTCAATGAAGGTGGCAATGTCAGCAGGTCGGGCCATGTCAAGGCGGGGTCATGTGGCCTATGGGTACATGTACTCAATGAGGTTATAAACCATGTACCCTAATCTGGGGGCACTCCTCAAGATTGTCCTGTTTTCCAGACTACACCAAGACAGTCTTCTTGTAAACTCACTGCACCAGCCCTGCACTGCACTCTATGTACCGTTACACTATACATGTACTGATGTACAGTTCGACCTCGATTAACCAGCGATGTTGGGACCAGCAGCCATCCGGATAAGTGATATGGCCGGATAAGAGAGATACTGTACAAGCACAGTATATGGGGAGGTAATACATGCCATAAGTTACAGTAAAAACAACACACACACCATGTGCAAACATGCAACAGACCACACAAGTGTGACAATTTATTTACTGCACCTGATCCCCAGCAGATTTCTGTGTACACTTCTGATAAAGGTGTATCAATTACATGTAATGACTGGTAAGTCCATTGTCCCAATAATAGAGAGCTCTGGTTAACCAATGGCCGTATAACCGAGGCCGAACTGTACATGTAGTTGGGCAATAAACTATTGATCCATAGCGTCAGTGCACTCTCAATAAAAGGAAATCATTGGGACCCATGAAATTTGCAAAAACAATAAAATACAAAGGAAATCCCAAGATATGGGACCAGAGATTTTACTTCTTTATAATGAAATTCTGTTATATCAGTGTTCTTTATAACAAGAGTGCACTACACTTACCAGTATTTTAAAGTACACTGTAGGCCACTTTAGTTTTGTTTAGGAATAGGCATCTAAGATGTGTTACTTTGTGTTTGTTTCTTGAGTGGTACACAAAAAATTAGGGCCAATAGCGGTTAAACTACATAGACATTTCCTTCCTTGCGTTATTTCTGTCTCTGACATCAAGTGTATTGCAGCCCTTGTCTTGTTCTTGTCAAAATGTTACATCATCATGTATGATGCACCACTTTCATATCAAAGAATTATCTTGCACTACTATTGTTTTGATGTCATTAGCAAACGATGGATTTACTGGCCTATTCAAAGCATGTTTGAATAACACAATACAGTCAACACCATCTTCACATATTTCCCAAAACTGGATGAACATGTAATTTACCAAACACAAATACAGAACAGTAAATAAACAAATAAACAAAATAAACAAATATATAAATAACCAAATAAATATGACAAAATAAAATCCAGGTCACTTTCAGAATTAATTCATCAAAAAGATAATTTGAAAAGTGGGAGTCAAAATAGTGATCGACAGCAAAATAGTTTTTATGCTTGTACATTTACTGCACAACATTTCACTGATCTACGTACAGGTTATGAACTCTTTGATACAGCCAGCACAAGTCACAGAAAGTGACAAGACAAACCATAAACTTTTATTTTGTTCTAAACCTTAGCTGTAGTACATTCATTTTCATCTGAATATTCTCCCTACCATGGAGGTAGAGGAAGATTAAAACTAACAAAATGTACGGTCAGCTCCCGTGGTCAGCTAGATCACAGATGCCTGAACTCAACATATTATGTTAAATTATATTTTAACTTGTCTTCACCCAGCGAAATAACATCATTTTTAAAAAGAATATTCTATGATCTATTCCATTTCCACAGGCACAGCCAAATTAGAAAAAAAGTATCCTCTTTACATCCTCTCCAAATCCGGCCTCGCCTCCGCCAGCCGGCTGCCCAACCCAACCCCAGGGTCATGTGTGGCTGGAGACTCGCGGCCTTGCCTCGGGTCCAGCTTTATGAAGGAAGCTTCAAACAAATATAAACTGAATTTTAGGTTCCATGCCATTGGCAGTGCAAGTCCACGTCTGCACTTTACTTCAAACCTCAACTTTTCAAGCTTATTCCTTGAATCCTTTCGTTAAACTATCGCGAAAAAAATTCTGTTTAAACAATGCTTCATAATTATTTTAAAATCTATCTTCATTATATGTAACCGTATACCAAAGAATGAAAATAGATGATAAAACAAAACAAAATTCCCAATAAAACAAAGTACTAACCAAGCAAACGACGGCTCCTGTTACGATTCACGAAGCGGTCCCATGTGTTGGACTTCAGCCGTACCTTCGGGTCGCGCAGACTCAGCGACCGGGACAAAATTTTCGACATGATTCTACGATTGTTGTACTAATTAGCATCGGTTGTGCAACCCATGTGATGGTTTTCACGGGCTCCTAAAACTTGGCAGCTGCCACTATTTTCTCGGTTGATCACAGAGTGTGTAGAATATCCCCATAGAATATCCAAAATTATATTCCACCACGTATTACGAGCTGGGAACCAGCTGGTGTGTCGAGACACAACCGAAACAAGTATAGTGCACGGTTTTCTTCAGATGATTGAACAACGTACCGTACCTGCAGCTGCGAACATACACTGCATGCTATGCACGTACTAGCTGCTGGCGTGGCGCTGACTCGTATCGTGTCGACAGTGCCACACTGCCACATGTCAACACGTACTGAAATCCGATACAACGGGGTTTGTGAATGGCTACTTGTAAGTACGGTAGTCATAAAACGGAAATTATGATTGGAGTATAGTTCGCGCGGATTAGTCGATTGAAACAGAGGTTGTCAATTAGGAAGTTGGTATTCCCAATAAAAGGGTGACGATTATTAATTGAGTATTTATCTAAACTTTAGCGTAAAATTAAATCATTAGTAGAATTCTAAATTCAATGAATTTAAACAATTTTTCATTAAAGGAAATAACAGTACGTGGAAAAAGTAATAGTCTGTCACTTCGTACAATAACGTCCCTCCGATATATTTTTATAAAGATTATTTTACGCTATGCGTTTCACGTCTTTTGCATGCATGCCGAGCAATGTTGAATTCATATCACCATTTAGAATAATCGCGGATCATGGCAGAAAATAAAAATTTTGAATTTCGCACCAAAAATTTCTTCTTGTAACATAAGTCTTCCAACTCAGCTACTTTTCTGGATCACTAACCTTACAATTATTTTACACAGAGTTCACACAGATTCGTTCTTAGTAAAGAATACACAAAAGTGACATGAATATAACACAGAGTTCGTGAGAAAAGCTAACAACACTATAAAATCCGACGTACCGTAACCCAAACACTGGTTCCACTAAAATGAGTAAACAAATAAATGTTATAAAGGCCCCGAGTTATGTCGATAATTGTGTTATTACGGGGCCCGGGTAGGGTACGGGGCAATCCGGGGGAAGGGAGCAGGCATAATTATGTGGCATATACTACGAGTATGAATGTCTCCAAAATCAGCATTTGATTACAAA
>JZLH01S0250426.1:18902-33738 GCA_001188425.1 Eucidaris tribuloides
ACGAATAAGAATAAATTACAAACAACAACAATAACAACCCAGAAGGGACAGGCAATGTGGATAAATCGTCTTGCTGAAGGATGATAATATGCGTGGCGGGAATCGAACCCTGCTTCTCCTGCATGAGAGGTAAACAGCAATCCACTACGTCACGACACAACTACATGGACTCATAAATAACAATTTTAATACCAATTTCTGAACAATAGAAGTACTACAATCTAGGGGCGCGGGCCTATACAGGCAAACGATGTGTAAAACTTCTTTTCATTTACTGTATAAATACGGGTTATTCCGTACTCCGTTTATAGCTTAGATAATACCCTTCATACTCATCATTTACTGAATTAATATATCTATAGTCCCGCTCTCTCCTACTCTTCGACTATAGCAGGCATTGCCTATTGTTTTCATGACTGGTAATTTGTTCTATAGTTCCATCTTTCGATAATGTTTAAAGACAGTGTATATCTAGCAAGACATCACTACCCCGGGGGGGGGGGGGGGTTCGCGTCTCCGAGACGGCCTGTATCCCACCCGTGTCCAACACCTCAGAAATGCACCCTAAACGGCGTAACCTACATTACCAAATTTGTGACCCTAAATGGCGTAATGCATGAGAAAAGCTACCCTAAACGGCGTGACTCCTATGAAATCACTCATTCTGATACCCTAAGTGGCGCTGAACTGGACAATCCACTAATTTATATCCTAAGTGCCGTAAAAACAGTGGAAATCACACTAATTTAATTCCTACCCCAACTGTCTTTATCATCTAACAACGTTATTATACATTGCAGAACCGAAAAAGATTCATCAATAATTCATTTAAATTTTCCTTTATTTAAAAAACGTTCATTTTGGAGATGTTAATAGATGTACTCAAATTTGCACCCCTAAATGGCGTAATCTATCAAACAAATTAGTACCCTTAAATGCGCATGACAATTGCTGAGAAAAGGTACCCTTAAGGCGGCGACTTGCTAGCGATTTGAGTTTGGAAAAGTACCCTTTTTTCCCAAAAGACGTCGCGAGTCCGAAGGCTGGAAAAGGGGACCTTTACGACGTTTTTCTGGACGCGGTTGTGCCCGTAGGCAGGCCGTGTGGGAGAGCGACCCCCCGGCGATCACTACACGGAATAAAATAAAGCAGCCATTGGATAACTCAGGATTAATGCGTTTGTATACTTACCCGTAATCGTTTATATAAAATATCTCTACGTATACCAACACCTCAAAATAAAGACAAATATAAGAAATACCGTAACACATTAACTACATTGATTCGCGCTTCTCGAAAGCGATATTACTCAGACAACCTGGTATTGAACAAGGATAGTAAAAATTCATTGTGGCGAACCGTTAATGATCTTATTAAAAATAAAAAGAAAGAAATTCCAAACGTTATGACAGATAATGATCAAGACATTAACGATCCCACCAAAATTGCTAACTGTTTTAATAACTTCTTCACCAACATAGGTCCAACACTCGCCTCAACAATAAACATAAAATATGCTGGAAACTTTACCGATTACCTTCCACAAAGAAATATGAATTCTTTATTCTTTACACCCACTAATGAAAATGAAATATTGAATATTGTACGATCTTTCAAGTCAAGTAGATCTTGTGGGCATGAACGGTTTAAGTATGCATTTGTTAAAACAAATTATTCATTCTTTAGTAACCCCCGTTAAACACATTTGTAATTTATCCCTATCCATTGGTATCTTCCCAAATTCTTTAGAAATTGCAAAAGTAATCCCCATTTATAAAAAAAAAGATGATGCATGCATCCCAAATAAAAAATTACCGACCAATATCATTATTATCCGTCATATCCAAAATTCTCGAAAAAATTGCACATGAACGTCTATATAAATTTTTGATTAATAATAGCATTTTAAATTCCAATCAGTTTGGCTTCAGAAAAGGGTTTTCAACTCATTATGCGATTATTCAAACTTGTGATAAAATAATTGATTCTCTTGCCAACAAAACACATTATAACAGGAGTATTTATGGACCTAAGTAAGGCCTTTGATACAATAGATCACGAAATGTTACTTAAGAAAATGCATAATTATGGTATCAGAGGTACAGTTCTCTCTTGGTTTCAAGATTATTTATTTCATCGTCAGCAATATGTTGTAGTTCATTCAAGTACTTCATGTAAATCATATATCACCTGTGGTGTACCCCAGGGGTCTATTTCAGGACCTCAACTGTTTAAATTCTTCATCCCTTCTGACTTATGTATCATTTGCAGGTGATGCTAGTGTTTTTTATTCACATAAATGCCTTAATACACTTGTTAATATTCTAAATTCCGAACTTGCTAAAATTTCCAAATGGTTTAAATGCAATAAATTGTCACTAAATATAGATAAAACGTGTTTCATAAATGTCAATACCTCGAAGTCACAACCCATCACAGCTAATAACAAGCATTACTTAGAACGGCGGCCCTCTGCATCAAATGTGCAAAATTGTGTATTATACTGTAAAGGAAGTTATTATATTTTGGTCATATGCTTTGATGTATATCTACTGTATCATTTTCTTTCATAAATGTATGATTTACTATGTATTGTGTTAAATGTTTTCTGAATATTTCTGTAAATTGAACTTACTTATGTTATATTTGTTATTGTTATGAAAGAAAACATGAAATGCAGAAAATAAAACTTATTCAAACAAAAAAAACTTCGGTAACATTTAAAACTCCGTTACGTTAAATATTCCTCTGGCTGGCTCTAACCATGAACCCTACTACACATAGACTGTCAACGGAGTACACTTCTTTGATCCAGTGATCGTCACCGCCCGTTCAAAAAATATACATCTCAAATTCACTGGGCAGCTGTATTTTCGAGATTAAAGTTGATGCTGTTCGCGCGAGACAATTTAGAATCCGCAAATGTACAGTTTATGTTTGGCTGCTACCACTACACACATAATAACCATTACCCACAAAACGTAAGTATAGACAAGCGAAGGAGAAACTGCCAACTTTTAACTAAAATTCCGCAAACAGTTAAGATATCGAGGGATCAAAGAAAAACATTTGTATGTAACGAACACACACTGTACTAAATCTTAAAGGAATGTTGTGCGGAAGCTATAAAACTTGTTATAAAAAGGGATATAATTCTGTCTCATTCCTTCCAAATTAATTTCCATTTTAAATGAAAATAAGATGAAATATTCTCTGAAATGCTCTACAAATGCACATCACCTTTTCATGATATGGCTTCTTCGGCGCATCCGATTTTAGATTCTATAAAACTCCCTCTTGCCATTTGCCTTGCTGTCTCGCGGTGACTATCTTTGTATCAAGGGAGGAGAGCATACACATGTGCATGTCCACAGTGTGTGTAAAAGGTCCAAGTCGCAGCATCTCCTATCGTAGAGTTGCAGAATTCCTGTCCAAAGAGAAACGTCCAAGTGTAGAATAAGTTCCACGCCCTCTCGTGATAAATAGCGGCAATTCTCCTTCCTTTCCATCATGCCGTTGCTTTTGTCATCGTTTTCTTCAACATCTGAATTAGATTCGCAATATGTTCTTCATCTGGGATGAATTTAACAAATATTGTTATTATTATTCTACATAAAGTTTCAAAATTATATATAATGTTCACAATAATACAATGCTGCTACTATAATTCAGAAAGTCATGAAGAACACAAGACGTCGAAGAAAAAAACTTCCGGTGCCATGGTGCATAGTGCGTAAGTTAAATAAAAAACATAATCTTGTCAGTTCCCTTCAATTGTTGTGGGAGTATAAATTTCTCAAAATAGTTATCTAAATTATTTCTGTCCTTCAAGTGAAGAAGAAGAAGGAGGAGAAGAAGTAGTAAAAAAAAGGAGACAGAAGAAGGCAATGATGATAATGGCGATGATGATGATCATGACGATGATGATCATGACGTTGATGATGATGATGAAGATGATGATGACGATGATAACGATGATGATGACGATATTGACGATGATGACGATGATGGTGATGATGACGATGATAATGATAATGATGACGATGATGATGACGATAATGATGACGATGATGATGCTGACAATGACGATAAAGGACGAGGAGGAGGAGGAGGAGGAGGAGGAAGAAGATTCGGAGCACAACAACTAAAAGAGAAGCCAAAAGAAGGGAAATTGGATGACGAGGACATGTCGTAAGCAAACGACCTTACAAAACAAATGGTATGTTTTCTTTGAATAACTCCAGATTTATATGCAACATTAAAAACAAAATCATAATAGAACAGGGGTGAGACATAAGTTTTTTTCATTTATTGCAGGATCAAACTATCCTACCTTTGTCTTCGATCAGATTCTTCAGCAATATGCCGGGTGCTTTGTCAAAATTGTCCTCATCATGTCTGTCATGAACTTCTTCCTCGTCCACCGCGGTACCATCCGTTTCCGTCCAGGCGTCCGTTTCTCGGACAATGATTTCATCACGTGCTGATTTGAGGTCGGGTCGAGGTGTTGAACTCGGGTCCAGTTTGCCTTCATCACGATCTCCATGAAAAATAATTTCGCCCTCTACGTCTCGGTGAGTAGAGTCACCACCGACAGATGAAAGACGATCAGAATGCTCAGTGTGACTGCCAGATGACCCGTCCAAGACAACCCCAAGATTTTTCATCAATATACGCTGATAAACAATCCGTTTTAGGTGACCATCTGAGCTGCTTTCGGCATGTCCCAATGTACCATCACTTAGTCTATGAAATTGGTTCTCCTCCGTTGGGGGCACCCAGTCTGTATTATTTTGAAATATGGTACAAGAGAAACTTTAAAAGTGGAACACATTTATTAAAATAATCTCATTATAGTATAGTACGCCATTTTCATTCATGTTCTAACGCGTGACTGAAAGAAACGTAGAGTGATATCGATCAACACAATTTGACATAATCTAGTACTTTTTGACATTAATCTAACAAAATTAAACATGGACGATAAGACAAATACTAGCGATATAAACACGACTATAATAAAGGAAAAAGTCAAGATGGGAAGTAGTCGCCAATTTAACAAATAATGCTCCCAAAATCAAGTACAATGTTTACAATTTTGCCAATAAAAATATCATAGTCTTACATTTCCTCTTTGTTGAACAAATTGTCAGAAAATAATGGCGGTGATATTTGTTGTGCAGCTTTCCATGAGATCAGTTTTTATCGGGGCCAGATCAATTTCAATAGGCCTACTGGTAAGTGAATAGCAGTACTTACCAGAACAATGACAAGAAACAATATCAGAAACAACCACTACTTTCTCACCTTTTCCATCATTGATTACATATTCGAAAGTTTTCTCGTCCGTCATCACATCTAAAAGGTCTTGGAAGAGAGACTCCAAGTTTCCAGCTTCGTCATCCTGCGACATTCTCGAATGATGATCTCCCAAATCCTCCCCTCCGTAGTCCTTGTGGCTCTCACCTCCTGCATCTATATACCAACTGTGGAAATCGTCGAGAAAGTCTTCGCGATTCAGATACTCGTTCATATTCTTCGGCACTTTGTCTGAACCAAAGTCGACGTGTGGCTCTTCCGACAAGTTTTCTTCTGCGTTTTCGTTATCGGACTGTTCATCGGAATCGTCACTGGAAACGACGCCGTGGTCACTTTGGACATAGGTTTCCCCTCCACTGAAGTCGTGATCGGATTCATCATCGTCGAGGCTGGATTGCCTATCGCTGCTTGATGGCAGATAACTCTCTTCTGATTCGTCAGGTTTAGAATCAGTAACGACTTGGTTGCCGATTGACGAAGGTGTTTCACTATAACGTCCTGTACTTCCGGTTTCCGTGACGTCACCTTCACTACTTTCGTCACTCCTATCGTGTGTGCCGTCATTCGTAGAACTGAACGAACTTGAACTAGCGTCCGACGCGTCAGAGTAATCGCTACCACGAGATGTCGAACTGATCGCTCCACCCTGTACTTCATTGTTTGAAACGTCAACAACATCGCTTAGGAAATAACCCCACTCGATTTCGTTTTGGTCGTTGATATTCTCCGATCGATCGCTTTCGTCACTCGTATCGGTTCCTATCAACTCATCAAGATAGACGCCCCACTCGCTCTCTGTTTGCATTCCATCTTTATCATCGTTATCATCGTTATAACCTGGACTCAAAGTGGTATCGCTTGAACCAGGCAGCTCCGCACTTTCGCTGGATAAGTCTGCTTGTGCCGTCTTGAGTTGATGGAGGATATCTTCCACTTCTTTGAGAAGTCCCGTCCCGATTTCTTCCCAACCGTACAACGTCATCAGCTCCTTGATCTCATCGCCGAGTCTCTTCTCTTGCTGATGGGCCTTTCGGTCATCCTGTAAAAAAAAAATGAAAATAAATACGCGCGATTTTATTTTACACATGTATTTAATATTGATTGATTGGTTTCTTTTTTTCTTTCTTCCTTTCTTTCTTTCTTTCTTTTTTCTTTGGTCACAATATCATGTTATATACAACAAATTCAAAACATATTTGGGGATATATACCATGTATGATTAATCTCCTTGAGACAAAGCTAGACTGCCTGAATGTACAGAAGGCAAACTGAATCACCGAAAACAAGTCATTCTGGCATTGTCTCAGAGAGAGAAATTACAACATAATATTATTTTGTGCATGGCGTTCAGTAATTATGTTTGGCGACGGTATTCAGAAGAAGATTTGAAGGAAAACTGACTAAATGCAGCAGACGATAAAATGCAAGTCATTGTTCATGTATACCCTTTGAGGGAAATTACAGCGGGGGGGGGGGTGGGGCAGAGGGGCGGCCACCCCGTAAAATGGTCAAAAATCAGAAAATCATGGGGTTTCTATGAAATTTAGGCCTTTATGACATGTTTACCCTAAATCAGTTTTTGCCCTCCCTAAGATTTTACCTTGGCGCCACCCCTGAATGACAGGAATGGTAGTAATCATCAATTAAGGACACAAACAATACTGTTTGAAGTTTCTGTTGTGAAAATTTCATATCCATGTTGGACAATTAGTATAAAAAAAAATGCTGTTACGGTGAAATTTGCTGTAAGGTTTTCTATGGGATCAGTTTCTATCAGGACCAGAGATTAGTTGAACACTGGTAAATTAATGTTTGTTTCGCCTCAAGTAAACACATTCAAGACAAATCCTTCCAGACTGAGTATACATTCTAGCCAGTGTGTATATTGGTATATCTTTTAACTCATTTGGTAAGGCATTTTTTTTAAACCTCTCCCAATCAGGTCACTGCACACCCGTGAAAATCTTCCAGGTTCAGTCTTAGATCTCGGAAAATCTATTAAAGGTATTGGCTAACATTTATCACAATTAAGAAATCTGAGCCACATGATTCCCCATGCTACCAGTGTCTTTGATGAGGTCTAAAAATGAAGCCCTGAAAAAATTGTATTTCAAAATGATTATTTAGTGCTTTAAAAAAGTGAAAATCGTAAGTTGACCAGATTCACTTGCCCATTTACTCCCATAGACTTACTGTGTGTACACCTAGGCTATTAAAACTCGCCCCGAGTTTTAATTGTTTAATCATGCATGACTTGCCATTGGCAGTGTAACTTTCCAAACTTTTGTATTCTAGGGTGTTTATTTGTCCATTTGAACACTACTTTGTAACTTAGATAGGAAAGTTTGACAATTTTTTAAATTGAAGCTCCACAACGTTAGCCTATCAGCAGTATGCCTCAGCAGAAATAATTTGCCCGGAAAGAAGAGGATGGGTGTGTTGGGGGGGGGGGAGGGGGTAGTGATGGAGGAGGGGGAAGGAGCACAAATACGTGAGATTTTTTTTTCACATATCGAAATCAGCATGAGCACAATGAGCTTGAGGTTTGAAATAGTGAGTCAACATGGTCAATTAACTGTAACAGGATTCCTGCAACATTATGTATGTAGGTTCAATACGACGAGTATGAACACTATTTTCGTGAGTAAAACTTTCTACCGTATCTCCCCTCAACGCAACACTACATGAAAGGGGAAAAATCAACAACTGACTACCGATAAATTGAAAAAAAAATAATGAAAGTGAAGGGGAAGATGAGGTAAGAAGATTCAAGTGGATTGTCCGAATTTGGATTTTTTTTGTTTTATTTCATATTGTGGAGATAATATCCATGCATGAACATAATACAAATTGAACCCACAGAAAGCTATTGTAAATCCAAATTGAGCACTGCTTCTAATCGTGCTATTTGCCTTTAAAAAATGAATGCAACGATGTGAAACGACTTATGGAATGCCGCGATTTTCTCTGCATACATGTTTGAATAATCCCACGACCGATGAACGTAATCTAATCATTGGGACAAGATATCAATAACGACAATCAAACGAAGAACAAACAAAGATGAACACGACCCGTGAAAAGTTGGAGGATGAGTCACGCTGGAAACCCAAGTCATTTGGTATAGAGAGCAGAAGTGATGACGTCAAACTGGTTCGGAAAAAAATATTTATGGGCAGTTGAAAACAGCCAAGCCATATTTCAGAATAATTTCAGCTATTTCTTATTACTGGTAGAAACAACCAGCTTCAATGCGCTACAGATGGTTGTTCCGCCATGCATCGTCCACACATATTTCTGAACCAAAGTGACGCCAGCATACTTCGGTACTCTACAGTGCGTCCCAGAAAAAAAAATAACCCTGAAACAAAGGCTTATTGTGCGAAAGCAAAGGGGCGTATAATTGCAAAAATAAGTTCAAAACAAACGTTGACTTATGCTCTTTCAAATGATACATTAAACAAAGCTATTGACTCATGCATCTCTGAGTACCATGACTTTAAAAATCTAAAGTGGAAAACCATTTGTTACGCTTTATGGCTTTGACACTGTGCACTCCATGAAAAGAAAGAGAAGGACAGCTGGTGTGCACTGTGCCAAAGCCAAAAAGCGTAACAAATATTTTTTTACTTGAAATTTTTAAAGTCATGGTACTCAGATATGCATGAGTGAATAGTTTTGATTAATATATCATTTGAAAGAGCATAAGTCAAAGTTTATTGTGAACTTATTTTTACAATCATACGCCCCATTGCTTTTGCACAATAAGCCTTTGTTTTAAGGGTTATTTTTTTCTGGGACGCACTGTATAGGTTCCAACTTAAACCCAATGTTTTCACAGATTCAAATTTGTTGATGAAGCTGTATATTGAACAAGTTACGCTCTGATACCAAAATTATTTGAATAATACAAGTAGAAACATCAGTTAAAAAAAAAACACCCGAACAAATGATGATTAAGAAATAAACTTCTGAAAATGTATTAAATTTGTTGTTGTTGAAATTTTGAAGATAATTAAAAACAATTGGCAACACTGCAACCAACCAAAAAGTGTTAATTCGGCTAGTTCCTTCCAAACAAGCAAACAAACGGACAGATAAAGTTACAAACTACTAAAAAACAACAACAACAACAACAAACCCAATGAGAAAACTTTTTCTGGACGATTATATATATTTTTTCATTGTGTTCGATGATGGCCGGCAGAAGGGCCTTAGCATGTTCCCAGCAGAATGACCTCAACACTAAATTGTCTGTAACTTGAAAACCATTGGCTTTGTTCGCATGAAATCAAAGAAAATGTGATATTTTAGTTCCTTCTGTCAGTATGTTGAGTGCAAATATCAAATAAGGCAATATTTTATAAACAAAATTTACTGTTAAGCCCTTCTGCTGAGAAGTGAGAAAATATGCTTCTGCGGGCTGCGGGGCTTTATTATGAAGTCCAAAACACAGGGCAATGTCGTATAGGTATTGTTCCAGTGTCGGGTCATTCACGACAAGAAATTTTTCCTCCTCCGAACAGGCTGTACACTATTGAACGGACTGCATGTATAATCTGTATACTTCGTCAATTAATATGGCTTTAGCAGCACTAAATTTTACTTTTTCATTTACAACTCCGGCATATGAAATTGTTGTACGATACAATCATATCAAAAGACTGGTGACAACTGTGACAAACCCTCCTTTGTTAAACAATAAAAGAACAAAATTATAATAAAATATTAAAGCCCAAGTTTAGTTTTGGGGATTTTTTTTTTTCATTTGAAAGCTTTTATGCCCAAAAGTCATATCCCAGCAATAACAGACTGAATGTATTTAGTTTTTTTTAATTAATTAATGAAAATTTTCGGGGGGGGGGACCCCGAGATTTTTGACTATATTTTACATTATAGCATCCAAAGGGTTAATAAGGTGTTAAAGACACTATATAACACTGTGGAAGACCTGTTTAAAAAATTGTCGAACTTTGCTATCTGACATAGGCCTATCTGACAGTGTTTGAATGGACAAATAAACACCCTAGAACACAAAAGTTTGGACAGTTATGCTGTCACTAGTACAATATGTGCAGATACAAATTGGCACATTAATTTTATATCGGGCGATAGGAAATTCTGCAACACAGCAGTCTATAGAGAAAAGCTAAAATGGTCTCTCAATGATTTTCACTTTTTTAAAGCACTTAATGATTGTTTTACACTGCAATTTTTTCAGGGCTTCATTTTTAGACTGTATCAAAGACACTAGTAGCATGGGGAATCATGTAGCTCAGATTTTTAAAACTGGAAACATTGTTATAAAGTACCTTTAAGGTTATATGAGTTATACCTCAGCAGAAAGAGCAGACTCTGTTCTTTCAGATGGGGTATAACTCGTATAACTTTAACACCTTATTAACCCTTTGGATGCTATAATGTAAAATATAGTCAAAAATCTCGGCCCCCCCCGAGATTTTTCATTAATTAATAAAAAAAAACAACTAAAGACATTCAGAATCTGTCATTGCTGGGATATGACGTTTGATCATAAAAAGCTTTCAAATAAAAAAAAAAATCCCCAAAACTTAACTTGGGCTTTAAGAGGAAAATTGTAAATAATATTACAAACAAAGTTTGAATATGTGAAAGAAACCAAAATGTTTACGGGTTTTGCTTTTAAATTCATTTTTTAAAGTGATAGACTAACATTGTGGAGCTTCAATTTAAAAAATTGTCAAACTTTGATATCTGAGCTACATAGTAGTGTTCAAATGGACAAATAAACACCCTAGAATACAAAAGTTTGGAAAGTTACACTGCCAATGGCAAGTTATACATGAATAAACAATAAAACTCGGGGCGAGTTTTATTAACCTAGGTGTACACACAGTAAGTCTATGGGAGGAAATGGGCAAGTGAATCTGGTCAACTTACGATTTTCACTTTTTTAAAGCATTTAATAATCATTTTGAAATACAATTTTTTCAGGGCTTCATTTTTAGACCTCATCAAAGACACTGGTAGCATAGGGAATCATGCGGCTCAGATTTTTTAACTGTGGTAAATGTTAGCCAATACCTTTAACGTATGCCAAAAGTAAGCTCTAGCTCGATTTATTTTTAAGTTCAAAGGTATCCTGCAGTTTTGTTTCTTTTGCAAAGGACAAAAATGACTGCAACAAAATAATTTCATTATGAATACATGTAAAAACACTCGACAAGTGTCAAATTTGAGTCGTAAATTGCGCCAACTATAGAAGATGACCCTTTGCAAGTGAAACGGTATCACAATTTCCGAGTTAAAAATTCAGAAGTTATAACTCTCGTTATGAAGAACACTGATAAAGAAATCTCGATATAAAGAACCATGTTTTTTCCGGTCCCAAAGTTGAATTTTTTTCTGTAACTCTGATATAACAAATGTTCGATATAACAAAGTAACTGTCCTGGTCCCAAACTCCACAAACTCGAGTCTAAAATTAGAGAGAAGATATTTAAACTTGATTGCAGAATACGGGCCAAGGAGTTTGTGGAGTTTACTATAACGAGAGGGACTCCACTGTATAAGAATTGCATTTGGCGCTGACACTAAACGGTGTCATGCGAGCACCAGTAACACAATTGACACACAACCAAGTCAGAATCACTCCGAATAGGATCAAAATGACGTTAATCGGAGTGAAAAAAAAAACTAACTCGAGGAACGAGTCACAATATTAACCCGGCAAAAATAAGAGTGTAGTTTCTGTTTATGAGTACACGATGTTCACTGAAAAATGCAACAATATACGGGATCGTGATCAAGTTCTTGATTGCACGCTCCTTAATTAACTCTTACAGTACCAAAGTCGCAGATATGCACCACATAATAATGGAATGTCTATACAGCTGGCAAGTCCTCCGACATTTAAGAGGTTAATACTTACTGTATGATGAGGTCTCGCCCGGGACGAGGCAGAAGCAAGAAGGAGGACGAGAATCTGCCAAATCTTCATGGTCGCGAGATGTCCGACTTCACAACTAATTAGTTTTGGATGAAACGATGAACTATAATATTGTAGTTCAGCACCTCTGAAACTCGATATAACATTTCGTTTCCTGTTTCGTTGATGGTATGCAACATGGGCCTATAAATACCGGGTCTAATACACAGTGGTGCTGGTTAAATAATGGCCAAATTTTATTTCAGTTTTATTGACCAATCTTTATATCTCTCTGTCTTGGCTGCAAATTCACTTTCGTAGTCTTCACAATCACAACGGCTGCCCCACTGTCACCTTCAACATCATTATCAATGTTATTATTAGCCATGCCACTGATTTACTTAGAGACCAATTGCGTTAGATCAGGGGTGAGATCAGTGCAAACTAAACCAAACATTAATGATCACCTACTTTTGAACGCTGACCACACAAACCGAACTGAACTCTCTACACTGCCATTCCATATTTAATAGAAATTCCGTATTATTGTTATCATTATTTCATGTATATGCTGCTGCATCATAATCATCGTTTGTAATTGCAAATCACTAATTTTATTTCCCCTTATTTTTTTTCTTTCTTTCTTTGCTGCACGATCTTCGCAAACATCATCACATGCACCATCACGTTTGTTTTTTCTTCTCTGAGTACTTTCTTTCTTCGATAGTACCGACGGAAATAGCAAGATAACTTTACGAGTAATAAAAAAAATCAAAAGTTGTAGAGACGTTAACTATGATGTTCTTTTCACTTTTTACCCTTTTTTTCAAAAAACATGACTGAATGAAGCATTAACTATCGCTGTACAATTAACACGCGAGCCCACGGTGAGTTACGGAAAACGAAATGGGGACATACCAATACCCCGCGTGTTCAAACAGTGTCACCCACGCGACCAGTTAAATAATATTTGACACAGATAATCCCGATATCAAACACGAGCGAAAGCCCATTGTCAATGTCAACAAAAACACAAACACACCTTACTGTAGCAAACAAAACACACCAAACAGAGTGTTGTTAACGTAAATGAAACACAATCGATGCCGGTGTCACAGAATATCTGGCCAGGAGATTGGATCCCCCGGAACAACCCTAGATTCGTTCCGGAGAACCCAATCGGTCACAGATCCGTTTCCCTGATCCAGGAACGAAACGTCTGCTGCAGCGGCCTAATTGCAACCTTTCATAGTTTTAGCAAGGAGCTTCAAACACATTGTGTTTGAAGCTCCTTGGTTTTAGCAATTCGTTCATAATTACCACACTTTTGAAATTTTTTTAGAACACTGTAGTCTCCGTCATTTTGTAATTTTGATTTCTTGCATGCTTCACTTTAACTGCAGCACCAAATATAGAAATTTAACAATTATGAATAAGTTGAGAAAAGAAAACGTCCACTGATGCTCAGCGAACATTCAAAATAAATTTGCATATCAGCTAAGAAAACGAGAGGCTTGAATACGTCGATCATCTTCTACTAAAGTCTCGTCTAAATAAGTCGGAAGACACAATATTCTGCAAAAAAAATAAAAAATCATGGTTTGGTCGCATACAAGGGGAGGGAGATTAAAGGCACTGTATAACAGTGTTTTCAGTTTAAAAAAAACCTGAGCTGCATGATTCCACATGCTACCAGTGTCTCTGACATGGTCTAAAAATGAAGCCCTGAAAAAAATGCAGTTTAAAACGATCAGTAAGTGCTTCAAAAAAGTAAAAATCATTGAGAGACCATTTCAGCTTTCGCCCATAGACTGCTGTGTTGCAGAATTTCCTATCGCCCGATAGGAAATTAATGTGCCAATTTGTATCTGCACATATTGTACTAGTGACAGCATAACTGTCCAAACTTTTGTGTTCTTGGGTGTTTATTTGTCCATTCAAACACTGTCAGATATGTCAGATAGCAAAGTTCGACAATTTTTTAAACGTGTCTTCCACAGTGTTATATAGTGTCTTTAATAAAATGCAACAAGAGAGACAGAAGGTAGGCATACATCAAATAAGGTCACATTGAATTTTCAAAATTGATTACTCTCAGTAAACCCAAAAGTCTGCAATCCTGTTATTTTGTACTTCCCCAAATTCTCTATTTCGTCATCAAACAACGCGTATGTAGATGAATTCTTGTCATATCTATGGTAAATTGAACAAAAGTGGGAACCTATATGATCAGGTAAGGGATGGGGTTAGGGATTTAGGGTTACGGAATGGGATTACAAACGCGAATACTATTAATACATCATCCATGGACTTTGTAAAATAACACTTTAATTTCTTAATGGCAGGAATAATCGTAATCTCGCATTCTACATGCATGAGCCATACTAAAAAGTGTCACTTTGAAAAGTGAAAGTATAACTGCAACAAATTATACAAGTTTTTACGCGTTATAATAATGATGATAATAATAATAATAATAATAATAATAATAATAATAATAATGATAATAATAATGATAATAATAATATTTATAATAATAATAATAATAATAATAATAATAATGATAATAATAATAATAATAATAATAATAATAATAATAATAATAATAAT
>JZLH01S0250494.1:0-11663 GCA_001188425.1 Eucidaris tribuloides
AAAGTTATCATTTCAATCAAGTACTGGGTAGATATACCCACAAACACAAATGAAAGCAAAACAACGCTGTGTCTGTTTAACTTGAATTTGTCAGTTTCTAGCCAATGACAAACTAGGCAAGAACAGCTCTTGCCCTCAAAATGTCACTCATGCACCACATGATTACATACTTGTTTATCTGTCATTTTATCAAAGAGAGAAATGAATTACAGAAACTCCTGGTTCTTCTAACTTCCTCACCACCTGCCTAATGTTTGCAAACAATTCGTCACCTGGGTCTGCATTTTAGTGAATTTTGTAATTTTGATTATTTTTAGATCTTGACATGCTACCTTAAATTTTTTCGACATTAAAAGGTTGTGAAGAAAGATGTGTTATAGACAGTTGCTGTCTGGAAATATTAATATGTTGTTGCTTTGTAGACTTATTCATTCAATGTGTATGGTATCTTATTTTATGTGTAATATTTTTGTTTTACATGTAATGTATGTTATCTCGTTGATGCAGGCCAGGCCCCGGAAATAACATTATTTAACTACTGATGGGTTACCCTGCTTAAGAAGAAAAAACTCAATAGATAAAAATTCATCCTAGTAAATGTGTGGAAGAACTATACAGGCCACTCCGTTATAATCGTCGTCGGACCGCACCTTTATTTCGTTATTAATTTCGTTGATAAACGATCAAGTAAAACATACGATGAAAACACTTAAATTTTTTGTGTATTGTGTCTTATTACATTGTCCATAGTATATTGTACTTATAATAATAAGGGAAAGGTAATTTTAGGCATTTTATGTGGCATAAATCTGGATTAATTTATAATTTATAGAGATCGAAAACATAATTTTCAAATCAACATATTTTTAAAGAACGGAAACTGAATCACCGACAGTTATTGAACATGTACAGCATGAAATGCGCCCAAATAGATGAATTACACACGGGATTATAGAGACGCACAAAAATCAAATCGATAAGAAATAAAAAATTTCATGTATCAAAATGTTAGTTGTAAAGTATGCAAATACGGGCACAAAAATTTTACACAGAAGTAATAAACGTAATAGCGATGATAAGATGGCGCACCGAATTGCAAAAGCGCCTTTATTCAGAAGTCGCGCGCGTGTCCGCTTATATTGTCATCAATGAGCCTTCATTCTTAGCAGCGCACATGGTCAGTGTACTCGCATGCACACCACACTAGCATGTCTTGCATGTATACACTCAGCTCTCTCTCGTGCACCAATCATAAAAAAGTATTTGAGCCACACCCACTCCGCCTCCTGAGTGTATGTGAAGGGCCAGCCAGAGAGGAAAACCCGTTCTCTCTCAATGCCTATCACGAACACGTAAGTTACATGTACAACGTGCAGTCGCACACGAACGTGCGCGAGAAGTGTCGTCGACCAACCTTTCGAAATCTTTATTTCGTTGTAACGAGACACATTTTCTTATTTTTATTGAACATTGGGCTCGGAAATGGCTTCGTTGTAACGGGAATTTCGCTTAACCGTGTCGTGTTAAAGAATCTTTCACCATAGATTCAATGGTAATGATTTTGGGACCAGAACTTTTACTTCGTTGTATCGAAATTTCGTTGTAACCGTGTACGTTATACGGGAGTGCCCTGTAGTATACATGTAGGCAACAAGCTCTGGTGTAATTTATTGTAGTTGTACAAATGTTTCACTAGGAAACAAATAACATACAATATGCACTCATTGGATTATACAGTTTTCTTTCTTTCTTATGGTAATTAATCATTCAAATACAATTTTACCACGTGACTGTTGGCAATACTTGTGTGAATTTGTGAAAAGATCTGTACACAAATAGCATACAGTAGCATGTACCGGTAAAATACTTTTAGCTTGAAAGTATAGTCAGAAGTGACTCTTGTTGATATATATTGAAAATTGAAACAATAGCCTACACTAATAGTGTGGTCACTATTTATTAGCAGATGGAATACATTTATTTCAATGAGAAGTTTTGGCTGTATGCACGTCAAATAACACCATGTGATCTTGTTGCGGGCCATTCAGTGTGTAAGGGAAGATATCGAGGTGTCTGTTAACTTGAAACAAGCTTTTTCACACATTTTTTAATGACATGTCCAGTCACTAGTGGTGTTTCGCCTACTTGCATGATTACCCTAACAAGTATATAATGAAGTCAATTTGAAGTATAGTTCTTTGAGCATCTGAGCTGAAACTCCTGAAAGATGGCTGCAAAATGCCTCAGCTTGGGGTGGGGGGCTATGGAAACTGCACTTTATGTTAAAGATCATAGATGTTGGGTCAAATGTTACAATGGTGGTAAGATGTTTCATGTAATTGGAGTGACCCCAAACAATAGACCCTGCACAGTACTGCACAACTTATCATGCCTACATACCTGACGACTCATCTCAAGTGGCAGCAAACCAAGTTGGCGTCAAACAAACTTGGACCAGCAACTACAAAATTCATTTACTAACAGAACAAAATCAACAATTATTGTATGTTTGAAGGTATAACCCACAGTGTTTGTTATCCACAAAGTGCAGTGAGTCACCACCTTTAAGCTGATTGAGCGCAGTGTTGTCATATGCCTCATGAAGGATACATAATTGCCTCACATTTATTGAGTCCTGCTGTATTGAGCTTACACTTACAGCATATTTCCAACCAATTCTGTCCTGTTCGTTTATGAAAACATAACATGTGCATTACACTACAAACTTTTATGTTGATGCCTCCATACATGTATATGGGCAATTCCGTGAAATACTGGACAAATCACAAATTATATAAATTGCTCTATCTGAATAATATTAAATTGTAATGGTTGAATGAGTAATGAATGCATGAAGAAACAATGGGGACATCATTTCCACTCTGAATTTTACATCTTCAACAGCACACCTCTAGGAGAATCAGAACCATACATGAAATACACATGTGGGACTAGTGTGACTAAATCTCAGTTTGTATGAAAAACTATCATTTATTCTGCAGTTTTTTCCTTGCCAATAGCCTCTTTCATTGTGTTGAAAGTAATAAAGCCCCACATATGCATACAATCTGAAAAAGACATGAATAAACGAGAGATGTGTGGATGAGACAAAATGTAACGTACTAACCTAACGTAACTAACCATGTTTTTGCCTGTTGTATAAAAATGAAAAGATTTTATCAATAATTATATATCAAATGACTAGCAGATGTCAGAAATAGCCATGAATACCACAATTGTGTCAGTCGAAACGATTGAGGAAACTTTGAGGACAAAGACTTGTCAGTTTTTTCCACTGTCTCTTTTCGTAACGTAACTAACCATGATTAAAGTTCTTGTTAATACCCACTGGAAACATGTCTCATGATTTTGCTTGATTGTTGTGAAGTAGGTGCAAGTCTAGAGAATATGACAGTACCAAAACAGACAAATTATATGAAAGCATTTCATGTAAGAAGCAAATGTTGAGCAAAGTTTGTCATAAAGTGTAACGATAACTAATCACGGAATTGCCCATATAATTATTGAAATTCATTGTACTCGTACATAATAAAACTTGTAATAATTCATGTACTTTGATAGAATGATGTCATATTGAACACAGATAAAAGGCTTGGATTTTTGTTTTCATTATCTTACTAATGATGTACATAGTCATAAACACTGTTTCTAGATGTTTCCACCATAGCCATTCAGACGTGGTTCCTAGGCGGAGTTAAAATTTTATTACCCAGCAATGAAAATTCCAAAGATCTTTCTCTATCACGACCCAGTGTCCACACGACGGATCACGAGAGAAACTCGACCAGTTATTAGTACGGGCCTTCGGGGATCATCGCCGGGGTCAGATTAACTTCCGAAGTGCTTACGAAACCTTTTTAAGCTAACCTACGGAAAATTAAATATAAGGTCATAGATACGCGAGGACAGCTGCTCGTGATACTCGTATTCGCGTCCACGGCAATTTACTGCGACGGCTAGTCCAGTAGCGAGATACTCCTGGAAAAAAACCAGGAGTATCTTGGTCCGAGGAAGCTCGGAGAACTTAATCCGACCTCTGTCCCGACGGGCACTACTCCGACATTTCCTCCGACCTTACTCGACGGGCTCCTCCGACCCTTACTCCGACTTAACTCCGACGAACAGCTGCGTCTGAACGCGGCTATTATCCTGTGCAGAAAGTGGGCCTTTCTCACACAGCAGCTTATTTATCCTACCCAATTGGTACCCATGGACTAGTGGAGCCAGGAGACATTTATTACATAACTTTGATTCTCTTTTCCTCATCCCACAACAGGAATCCAAGACCAGGGTGGCGAGCAGTGAGCCACAAACGTCGTCTTCGGAAGGGCGCCATCGACAACTCAAGTATACCTCAATCCGGCAAGTCCGGACCCGCCCGCCGACGCTGCCTTGTATTAGCACCAGCGTGACACCAAACCAGCGTGATCAGCCCTGACCAAAGGCAGCATACTCCCCGCTGACCGTCCACAAATCACCGGTACAGAGTACGCCACTCACGATCACTCATGATCTGCCTCCGAGACCATAGGATCCGGACCGAGGCCACCAGACACTCATCTTTCAGAGGTTTGTACAGTGACTCAACCGAGACGAGACCGACGCCACAGAAAATGGACTGAAGGACAGCCTCGGATACAAAACTAATGATCTTCTGATGACTGATTCGGTTTATAGTTACAGGGAAAATTCCTTCTGAGAGCAAATATTTAAAATAGAAGCAGGAAAAGTCATGAAGAATTGATCAGTGAAAGTTGCCGAAATCTGACAAAATTATAATCATATCTATATAGAAACTCTGAAGATTATTACAAAGTATTGCTGGAGTGATGAAACCTTGTTTCTCAGTTTCTGGTGAAAATGAGATATTTTTGCAACTGGTGTTAGCTAGCAAAGCTAGATTTTGCCCAATCATAATCTCACAAATTTATAAAAGATAGAGCCATTGTTACTCACCAGATAAATATATAAAAAAAACTGTTACCGTCCATAGTTCATGCTATCCCAAATTGTTACAGTCATTTGTTGGCTTTCTTGAACATTTACAAGTTCTTGAAATACCTGGTTATGTCACCTAAGCAACAAAACTAAAAAAAACATGACAATAACTGTGATAATATATTCCAATATATTTCATCACTTTACTGTATAATTATACAAATTGAACAAAGGAAAAGAATATATGAAACATAGAAGAAAAGCCCAGGACATAATTGAGGAAAAAGTAAACAAAGGGCTATGTACACTATAAATACAATTGAAAATTCACAAGACAATAGTAAAAAAAATACAGTGTTATCAATTTGTAATGATCCTAAGAACTTGCAAAATTTCATGAATCAATATTTGCTTGATTTGGCTCAATATTTCATTGACTTGTTTCTACAATTGCATGCTTCTATTTAATGGCAACGTCCCCTCAGCTTGGAGTTCACCTTAAACTAATTAATTGCACTCAGGATCAGGCATCTACCAAGAGTGAAATTATTTGATATTCGGTGGAAATATTTTGACTGTGATACAACCACAGTGGAGCATCTATGAAATATTTAATGTTCCTACACTTGTCATTTAACGAGGTTCTTGAGAAAAGCAACCAAAAAAGGTGGTCCACTTTAATCTGTAAATAAATATGTAAATAAGATCTTTATAGCTTTCTATCTATAGAATAATTCATACATATAATTCTAGTACTGATATATGCATTTAATATTGAAATTTATATGTTTTTTAGAATATTGATGAAATTGTGATCATGTTTTAAGAGATGAGTCAGGACAGATAATTGAATTGAAAGTGCTGAGAGTACTAAAAACTAGTGTTGTAGATGAGTCTACAAGTTCTGGGGCCGAGACCGCTGAAAACATAACCCTTCCATAGGGTTTGTACAGGTGACTCGGCCCGAGACCAAGACCGAGGCCATCCCAAAACACAACCTTTCCATAGGATTTGTACTGGTGACTTGATCCGAGGCCGAGGTTGAGGCCACCAAAAATTAGCCTCGACTCACAAGTTCCGGACCGAGGCCGCCCCCAAATTTATGCTATCCATAACTTTGTACACGTGATTCGGACCGAGACCAAGTCCGAAACCACAGAAATTGGCCTCAGGATGGCCTTGACTACAACACTGCTGAAAACATAACATCAAATGTCAAAACAGTACCTGAGTGATCTTTAATATGTGGTACAGTAGATGTATCCTCTGCATTTATGCTAAAATATGAATTCCACTCATCACTACCCCCAAACTCATTTTCAACTTGGGTTTTAAAGGGACTGAATCGTGGCCATCGACCGGCCTGATGAGAAAACAAAACTCACGGCCGTCACCCTGTTCGCTAGCTCCGTTTCGAGTTACATACTGTATCACTATACGCGGTGGGGTGTTTATTTCGTTGCAGTGCTCAGCGGACCGCGATGAACGCACACGCTAATACGAAAGAGCCCGAATAATCAATTCGGCACGTTTCGGTAAATTTAGTAGGACCTCCACTAATTCGCTGCTTCTCATTGGTCGTACTGAATGCACAGTCTGCCAGTGCGCTGCTGCGTGCATCGAACTGGTTTCGCAAAACATCAACAGCCACGATTCAGTCCCTTTAAGATAATGATTTTAAAAAAGTAAATGATGGTGAGAATAGGTGTATTTGCAAAGAAATAATGGGTGTGATGTGTGTCGTCATATTGGTGCAACAACTACATGTGCTGGTACATAAAGTCATCAGAAAGTTAGTAGTCCCGTGTGTGCTAGTAAATATTTAGTTGAAACAATGAACCACCAAATGGCCTTATTACTACTTTTCTAATTCAATACTCCTATAAATAACAAATAATTTATACATTTATTACTCAAAATTGATTTTATATCTATATACATTAACTGATTATGAGATTAACTATAAATGATTTCAAAGAAAGTATGATGAAGATTTCATGTGCTTTGTGATGTTCCATTTTGTGTATGATTTGTTATTAATGGAAGTGAATTAATGAATTATTGTAAAATGTTTATTATTGTAGCATACAAGCGTGGTGTGACAAGAAAGACTAAGACTGTGATTCATGTGTTATGATGCTTAATGTCAATCAACTGACTGCCCATGTCACTTTGTTGCACAATATCTCATCAACATTCTGCTATAATATTGTTCCCCTTTCTCACTCTGTGCCCCTTCCTCAGGCTACTGTGTGGTATGTTCCTGCTATGCCCCTTCACGATACTAGAGGTGTCACAACAATGGAGCAAGGAATCAATTTGAAGTTCCTGGTTCAGTTGGGCTGGGGCCCGAGTGTCTCCAGGAGGCTGATGGAAAACGTGCTGCCCGCAACTTTGCATTTTCTTCATGAGCCTCCAGGAGAAGCTCAAGACACTTTGTTGGTCCCCGCTCAACTGAACCAGGAACTCCCGATTGATTCCCCGCTCCATGTTTGTGCCACCTCTACTTTAGTGACGGGACGTAGCAGGGATGAGCTGCAAAACAGCCCAAGGAAGGGGCACAAAATGAGATAGGTGAACAATATTGTAGCAGAGTGTCAACGAGATGTTGCGCAACACAGTGACATGGGCTGTCGGTCGATTGACGCAGCATCATTGGCGTGGCTGTCACAGTCTTATTTCTGTCTTGTCACACCCATACAAGTATAATATTTTTCCTTGTCTTGGTTACATAGTTGGCCTGTGGGTTACCATGGCAACATGCTAAGGTCGTACACCCCAGGCTTGATGGATGGCCACTACTGATGTCTTGTTCCAACAGTTCTTGTAAAAATGTTCTTAATGTAAGAATGTAAGATGATGTAATGATTATGTTTGCTTCAAACACAGAAGTATAGTGTTCTGCATCATGTAATGTGATTTTTTTTCTATTGTATATTGTACAATTTTGTCACAAAGTGCTTCTTATTCTTTGACGTAATATATGTTAGAAAAATCATGTGACAGATGTTATAACTTGTGCAAATGAATTGCCAAAGAATTGTGAGTCTAATCGAAAAAGCTCAGAATACTACTTAAATGTTTTCTATTTTTGTACCAAATTGTAATTGTACTAATTTTGAGTTCTAATTTAGTCATGTACATAAACACAATCTTTTTTTAAAGACCTTATTTAATCCCTACTATATGTTGATTGATGGAGCAATTTTAAACTCTGAAATTCCTGAAGCTAGTCAATAGGAAATATACAAGATACCAGTAGTCATTTTCATGTGCATGTAAATTATTCAATTATATATGGTCAACAGGGGGCGCTGTTACACTTTGAAGATCTAACATACACTGTGAACAGTGTATCCAAATTCTGATATTAACAAATCTAACACAATGATGCTTGCATAATGTTACCTGATTTTTGGACATATTCAGGTAATTTGAAATGTCATATTTCAGGGTCAAAATAAAATGTGAAACGAAAAATGAAAACCTTCGAACAAGGGGTAGTCCGGTAGTTCCATACTTGAGGAGACTAGTAGAACTAAAACAAAATCACACACCTTTCAGTGATTTTTTTTATTTATTCATATTTTGTACTTCCAAATCCAAGAACATTTTACTATGCAATATGTAACCAGGCTAATACTGTATATGCATCAATCACATGGTCAGTATTAATATAGATGTGGTAGTTTTTTTCCATGCTGTGCTAGAATTGTCTTTACATGTATGATTGTGTAGTATGCCTTTGCACCCAAGGTGTCAGAATTCAGAAACATAATTTTTAAGTTGTCCTCATAGCAACCTGTCCACATTTTTGTCTATTCCTTTTACAGTCATTCGTACGTGCTACATCCTTCCATCCATCAGGTTTTCAATGTTATTAACTTGTAAACTGATGATTGGGTTGTAATTAGTTAATAAATAAATAAGAAATAAAGAATTAATTAAATTAATGTATTAAATGAAATGATTAATAAAACAAATGAATAAATTGATTAAAAGCAAATTTGGGCCATGATAGATATTAAGTTCAAAATATCAATGGTTACCCATCACAGAAACTTGGACCTGTCATTTCCATGGCAGCCGTCATTGACATTTCAATCAAATAACTCTAAGACTTGTAAAATGACCAGCTAAATTTCTTTTTTGAGGTTAATGGTACACTAAGAACAGAAGCATTCTTTGTTCTTGTTATAAAGAGATGGGGTGCTACTGGAGCTTGTACGAATTCAAGGAATCTAAGGTCAAAAGTCACAAAATTATACATAACTTAAGCATGAGGTCACGGATAACACGGGTGACAAAACGGCTAAATTTTGTGAGGGAAGGTGGAGGCATACCCCATCTACGTGAATTAGATGCAGTGTAAATCGCTCTCATTTTTCTATGCTTTTTGTGGTGTTTTGTAAATTTTGTAATTTTTGTGAGAATTGTTCTGAGTAGACACGTTTGGACAGTGCCGCTCATCGTTGACAAATTGAGGCTGATTTTGGAATTTGTCTTTTTGTTGCTTTTTTTCTTTGTATCTGTATACTTGTATTGAGATTTTCAGTGCAAGATGTTTTATTTAGATTTGAAGAAATATTGTCCTCTTCTCGTAGGTATCAAATAGTGTAGAACAATCAATTTGATTGAAATTATGTGAAAAAACAGTTTTTTGCATGATTTGTGTAGTTTATGTTACTGATTCAAACAGGTACAATTCATATATATTTATGTATCTCGAGTACTTGTGTGTCTAGTAATGAAATTGATAATCCATTTTGAGCATGTCAGAGTTGGCCATTGACCTTCTTGTTTAGGTCATGTGATTTTTTAATACGATATTGTGAAAATTTTATTTTGGATTATTTACATTTGTATATTTCCACAATTACAAGAAATGCTATTTTGCTATTCCACAATAAAGTTTACATTGTTGTCAAATGTAAATCTTCCAATTTTATGAGTCTTCCAAAGAGGGATATTATTCCTCATATATGTAAAAGTGAAATAGATTATGTTTCCGTCATATTTCATATGCTCTTAGAATTTATCCAAAATGGTATATTTTGGTATAAACATTGTGCCAGCGACACATGTTAAAGAATTAAACAAGTATTGTAACTGAGTAAAGAATGTACCTCTTTGTGGCTATTATCTCACCTTATTATGATGTAGTATAGATATACTTTTTGTGAGCTTGGTTAGATCAAGTAATAAAATTCTTTTTCATGTACTATTTTTTTAAACTGTAGTATTTGTGTTTTAGATGTTGATTGACATTTGAGACCTTGATATTTGTAAATCATCTGTTTATTTTATGTTATCTTATTGTGTTTTTGTTTGTTTTTTTGTGTAAAGAATACACCCACACTTGTGGCAAAGTATTCTGAAATTTGTAGTTGAATATTATTGTGGTCATTCATGTGTAGAAATGATTTATTTTTGTTGAGATGAAATTTAAAGTGTATTCTTTGATCTTGATGTTATTTGTAGGTTGCCTTTTTCATTGTCCTTCGTATAAATCAGAAGATTTTGAAAATATTGGAATCATATTTTTGTATCAGTAATAAATGACAGTAGATACTGAATTCTGAAACATAGAAATCTTAAGATGTTTTCCTACTAGTGATAATACTGATCTTATTACATAAAGTTTACAATGACAAGTATTCAATCAAAGAAAAAATTAATTTAGTTCATCAATTAATATGTCAATAGTTGCTTCATCTCGACATGTCTTGGCATGGTTGTATTTGCTAAGGAGAAATTTTAGATTAAAAAGAGATGTGGTAAATGCAATTCATACTACATGTGAGGTATGGCTAATATAAAATCAGGATCAACGATCGTTTTGTCCAAATCACGATTCTGGTATTGAAAATTTGTTTTCTAGTTATTTTCAAGTGTGTATGTTGAGATTTCAGGCTGTAGTATATGATTCAATGGCAGGTGAATGTTACAAGGAACATCACACGTATTGCTTTGTTACAAAATATTTGCTTTCATTTTTTCAGAAAAAATGCAGCAATTTTGTGTGAAGCTTTGAACTAAACAGACCTCTTTGTAAACAAAATGTACCTCACCAGAATTTGATATATTTTAGTAGTATTGTATTAACTGCAGTCTACAAATGTACCAAAAAATACAAAATATTTACTTTCCTTCTTTTTCAGAAAGATTACAACATAGTTTTATATGAAGCTTTGAATTGAATAGACTACAGACCTCTGTTTACAATGTACCTCACCACAATTTGATATATTTTAGTAGTATTGTATTAACCGTAGTCTACCAAAAAAGATATTATCTTTAAATTGAATGGTAATCTCTTTATGATTGTATGTATTGTACAATCTTGTTATCTTGTACTGGTTGTGCCAAAATGCATATCCTAGTATATATACCTGAAAACATTGTACCTTCATTGCAGCAGGAATTCTAGTATTAGTTGATTTTATGAATTATATTTTGATTCCAAGGAGTATTCAACATTATCCATATTTGCCAATAAATAAACAAGTATTTCAAGTAATTTACATGCTCTCCACTCAGCTTGTGTTTGTACTTTGGTTTTTTAGTGTGTGTTTATGTGTGTGTGTGTGTGTGTGTGTGTGTGTGTGTGTGTGTGTGTGTGTGTGTGTGTGTGTGTGTGTGTGTGTGTGTGTGTGTGTGTGTGTGTGTGTGTGTGTGTGTGTGTGTGTGTGTGTGTGTGTGTG
>JZLH01S0250494.1:27881-40702 GCA_001188425.1 Eucidaris tribuloides
CTTTTTTTTTTAAGCAAGGCATGGCGTTACCCACTCCAGATGGTGAGTGCCCCCCCCCCCCCACCTCCCCCGCCTGGCCGTTGGCAGTTACCTTCCATGGGCCTTTAAAGTGGCAGGAATGCCACTTACTGCACAAAGACTGACTTGATGGAACAGATTTTCCTGGAGCTCTGGTTGTTCAGCTCTAGGACAAAAAGATGTCCTCTCGCCCGCGGACGTACCCCCGTTTGTCGATACTCCCCCTCAAGCTGATGGGCCTGAGGCACAACAATAGACAGCATACCGTCTTCCTCAATGTTATCCAAGTTTCACCACGCTGCAAAGACACCAGATTGATCAAATGACTCAGGTAAAAATGTAATAGACAGTAGACTAAAGCCTCCATTTCTCCGCGATACGAAAACGGACAAAAATCACGGAAATGGGAAGCGTAAACGCGGAAAAATGGGAAAATCGTGAAATGCTAAAGTAATTAACCTTCAAAATTGGTAGCAAATTACAAGAATAAACCAAACATTAAAATCGTATTCTTGTACGTAATACTCAATATCTATGTTGGGGGTCATCTCAAATGAATTTGGAGGCACCGGTTGAATGAGGAGAGGGCTACGATCCAGACTCACGGTACCCCAGGCGTCGCAACCATCCAGTTTGACCTCTGCCATCGACTTTGTGCTGTGGCGAACATGTGTCCTGCCATGGCCACGACGCTTCGCAAGGTATGTCGCCCTCTGTGGTACAACAGAACAAGTAATGATTACAAGGTGAGATTTATACTGCCCCTCGCCCATGACAAAAGGGCATAACTGACATTTAGGTGTTTTGGAGATATTGAACAAAATGTATTTTGTTCAAAGCCTTAAAGCCCTATTTAGTGTCCTTTTAACAAGCGGATTACGAAACAAAGGGACACTTCTAATTAATATTTTGTTTTGTTTTGCATGTTTAACATGATGTACTGAGTCCCCTGCACTAACTCAATTTTGAAGAAAAAAAATGTCTGTTATGCCCTTTTGTCATGGGGGGCAGTAGTAAAGTCTCTTTTGCATACCTAAAAATGAACATTAATATGCTGGTATAGAGAAGAGAATACCAAAACGTTTAGCAAAGTATTGGAGCTAGAAACTAAGTTCTAGTGGGATTATAGTAATGTTACTTTGATTTGAATTATATTGTTTTGCACGAACAAACAATTGTAACATATAGAACAAATACTAAGCGGCCTTTAGTTTTGGGGGCATTTTTAAAATTCTAGGTAATTATTGATATTCAGATTTCACATACCTGTCCTTCATCAATAGCCTAAGGGCATGAGTGTTTTTTTTTGTGCTGTGAGAGGGGTGCAAATGAGATTCCCTGCCTTTAAAGGCCCACTGTCATGACAGGACGAAAAAATGCCCTCTTTTGACTAAAATCATAAAAAGGGTGCACTAATTACTCCCATAATGCAGAGGAAATAGCAGGGACAGTGTGGAACAAGAGCCCCGGGGGGCACGACGCTCACCTGAGGTCTCGCAAACTCTCTATGGTACCCATAGAAAAAAAAACATCAGTTATTATCCCTTGGAGCCCGATATCTAGGCACCAACGTATTCAAATGAACCAGTTGGAAAACTTTGCATCCTCTTGCCATATAGCTGATTTTGCCAAGTTAACTTAAATTCTAACAACCGTTTCTATAAAAACAAGGCATGCCCTAGTATCTTAAAATTTGACCTTTGACCTAATTATGTGACCTTGACCCCAATTTAACATTGAGGTCACTATACATGTAGCATTTACCATCCAAGTTAGTCACAAATGGGCCAATACCAATCAAAGAAGAAACTTGCAGGTATATTCTATCATTTGACTTCATTTGACCTTTGACCAACATATGTGACCTTTGACCCCCAAATAACATTGAGGTCTCTATTATGCATCTACCACCCAAGTTTGGTTACAAATGGGCTTCTCGTTAAAAAGTTACCTAGTTTGGGCCCTTATGGGCCCTGCCCCCTGGGCCCCCAGTGGGGCCTGGCATACCATTCCAGGAACCCTCTATCCCCTCCCCCTGAGGATCATTCCCACCAAGTTTGGTCTAAATCCACTGATGTAAATGTGAACTATTTCCGTAGGGCCCTACCCTCAAACTTTTGCCCACCTTAGGGGCCAAACGGGGCCACCCCGGGCATTGTCATGAGGAACATTATTTCAGCACATATAGAGGTATCTACACACAAAGTGGCTTAATTAAACTATTTCTGGATCTAGAGAAGAAGATGTTTGAAAACTACCTATTTTTGGCCCTTTAGGGTCCTGCCCCTGGGCCCCCAGGGGGGGCCAGGTGTACCATTTGAGGACCCTTGGACCCCCACCCCCTAAGGATCATTCCTGCCAAGTTTCGGCCAAATCCAATCATGAATTTTGAAGAAGATGCTGAAAATGTGTAAATGTTTATGCACGACGCACAACGCACAACGAATGACGCACGACGGACGAAAAGCGATCACAATAGCTCACTTGAGCCTTTGGCTCAGGTGAGCGAACAATACAGCATTTGCTTTCGTCCCACAATTTGCATACTGTAGCACTGTTGCAACAGTCCATGTTTGTGAATATATGCCTGTATAAATTCCAAGACTAGTTGAGTTGACCCTTGACAGTGGGCCTTTAAAGTGCAGGAATGCCACTTACCTGCACAAGACTGACTTTGATGGAACAGATTTTCCTGGAGCTCTGGTTGTTCAGCTCTAGACAGAAGATGATCCTCTCGCCCGGGACGTACCCCCGTTTGTCGATACTCCCCCTCAAGCTGATGGGGCCTGAGGCACAACATAGACAGCATACCGTCTTCTCAATGTATCCAGTTTCACCACGCTGCAAGACACCAGATTGATCAAATGACTCAGGTAAAAAATGTAATAGACAGTAGACTAAAGCCTCCATTTCTCCGCGATACGAAAACGGACAAAAATCACGGAAATGGGAAGCGTAACACGGAAAATGGGAAATCGTGAAATGCTAAAGTAATAACCTTAAAATTGGTAGCAAATTACAAAATAAACAAACATTAAAATCATTCTTTAACTGAACAGTGAAACCTGTATAGGGAGACAAGAAAAGTGGTCTTTAAGGACAGATCCTGTTATCACACATTTCAATGAAAAGCACTTTCGAAGGGAAACCAAAATTGTGGTCTTTACAGACAGGTTTTCCTTCTATACAGGTGGTTGCTAGAGCAGGTTTCACTGTAATACCATTACCAAGCATTAGAGTAAATAATGACCCTAACAAACCCCTCTGCAAGGCCTCTGCCGGCCGTCTTTCTCACTACCACGGCTACGGCTGTTCCATTTTACTAAGGCGGAGTTGTAATCATGCAAGTATCAGGTAATATATGTACGTGATTTAGAGTAATGCAGAAAATTGCGGAAAATGGAAAATTTGAAAAACAGATTTTTGATTTTGTAAAATGGAAAAGTGGAGGCCTTATAGTAGACCTGTGACCATGCCATGACTTGCCATGAATTTCCAGAGAAAAAAAAAAACTTGTAAATTTCCGTGACCATTTTACATTTTTTCAAAGCGTGTCAAAATACATCATCATAATACTAGCATGCTCTCAATCAAGGATCATTTTAAAAATAACTTGAATAAATGAATTTCCCTAACTTTCCAGAGGAAATTGATGAATTCCCTGACTATTGCTTTCTTTTTGCTTCTGGAAAAAGTATTTCAATTTTCCTGACTTTTCAGATATTCCCTTACCTGTATGAACCCTGTGTGATATGCATGATCAGTATATTTGTACAATTAGGCCTAAAAAAAATTGTTATGTTGCTCTCCAGCGACCGACCGTAAAGTGCGAAAAATCAGGGTAGCAATTTTTTTTTTTTTTAAACAGACCCAAAGTATACAAACTCACCATTTTCGGGAGCGAAGAATTTACCAAAATTTGTATTCAGTGACTTAAAACAGCACTTTTATATGCATTTTGCCCATTTAAAAGACCCATAAAAAATAACGAGGAACTCAACTCTCGCACAGTTTTGTCCTACATATACTTGCACAATACACTACGTACATGTGTATTGGTTACATCTGAGTTTTGCTGTGGTAAAAAAATTAAATTAAAAAAAAATAAATAAAAATCGACCGACCGACCCAATTTTTAAATTTTCCCACTCGTGGGCAACATAACAATTTTTTTAGGCCTTATCAACTACATGTGTGTGATTTATGTTCATGTGCATACTGAATCATATTGATTTGGGACAGACCAGTTAACATCCATGTTTGACTTGAAAATATTTGAATGTTATTTGCTCACAATGAAACTAACTTATGTTTGTTACTCGATATAGCACAAATGTCATGTCTTTTAAATTACATTCATGTTATAAATGCATTTCAATTTATAATCACATATTCTTTTCTACTCTCATACTCTAAAAGGTAGTTAAAAAGTTACTCAAACCAAATCAATTTATAATAGATTGATGACAAAACATTCAGTCAATTGTGCTACTTATTTAACTCTGACAGAGATAATCTTAAAGTGATAGGCTAACATTGTGGAGCTTCAATTAAAAAAAAAATGTCAAACTTTGATATCTGAGCTACATAGTCGTGTTTGAATGGACAAATAAACACACAGTAAGTCTATGGGAGGAAATGGACAGGTGAATCCGATCAACTTACTATTTTCACTTTTTTAAAGCACTAGATAATCAATTTTAAAACACAATTTTCCAGGGCTTCATTTTAAGACCTTATTAAAGACACAGGAAGCATGGGGAATCACGTAGCTCAGATTTTTTCAACTGTGGTAAATGTTAGCCAGTGGCTTTAATGAAGATTTGTTATGAGTATAAAGTGACATTATAACCCCAAATGACTTTAAAACAATGTGCTTCATTAAACAAACAAATTCTAACATAGGTTTTTCGGTGCTATCTTGATTAAATTTAATACTTATTCCTCTGAAGCAAGTGAAGCCAAGTCATATAAAATGGCAAGTTTAGACATCATTTGACTTCCAAAACCATTATATTTAGTTCTCGTTACGACTTGATACACTTTATGTGCACTATAAAGGCACCAACATATCACCATCCGTTTACTGGACAGCCTTTTTTCTTCCTTTGTGCATATTTGCCTTAAGTTTACTTTTTATGTGTTTTATATAGTTTCAGTGGGAAAACAGCCTTCTTTTTCTTTGAAAACTGCCCCTTGCATTCCAAACGTCACATGTACAATGTACCTATTTACAATAAAGTACATGGAGATAATGCCTGAAAGTTACACAACCACCAGAATTTGTACAAGTACGTCCAACAATCTTACAAGACTATCTTTCATCTGGTATGTATTCATGTACATATTTATGTACGTATTTATGTTATGTAACTTGTCTTAATGTGTATGTGTTCTATACATGTACTTTTGTCAATTTTTGTTGTTTAATTTAGGTGCACCTGTTTTACAAGTTAGCTTTTTGATGGTGTGTTCCTGATATTTTATACTGTATTTTACTTTTTATGCGAATATCGAAATAAATGTTGATTTGATTGAATGATTGATTGATTGATTGCTACCCGATACACAGAGTAGTCAATACGATAAGTATAGCTTACCAAGACATTTGGGAAGTGATTCAAATCCTTGACTGTCCAGATACTGAAGAATTTTGTGGATGTGTGATCAAACTTCCACGGTCTGTCGATGGTCGCCTTGACGTAGTAACGGACCCAGCCCACCGTTCCCTCAAACTGTGGGGGGAGGGTTCGCTGGGGAATCTGGAACTGGAACGGGAATCTATGATCGCCCTGCGGTAGGACGATACGGCCTGCATTGCTCTGGGTTTTATCTGAAGAGAGCAAAAAGAGCAAAAATATTTATTACAGGTGGTATTACACATTACCACCAGCCTTAGCCTTCCTCGACTCTGATCAATGTAATTTGTCAATCTGAAGAAAAAATAAACATTGACATACACACTGGCTCGCCACTTTCTTTGCAACTACATGTATGTTAACATTTTGCAAGTACTTGACAGATTGTTACATATCTCTCTTGGAGACAGTAATACCGTATCATAAATCATATCCTAATCCTATTGTAGCAAGTACCTTACTACCGCAAAGCTTTTTGCACCCAAATACAGTACACACTGCATTTTATTTAGTTGTATTATAATTACAGCTGTTGAAAGGACCAAAAAGATATTCAGACAAGTTTAATGTCGAGACTTTTTTTTTAAATCAAGAAATGCCAGATGGCTCCATGGCCTGGTAGGGCATGCTGACAATTGTTCACATTACATTTTACTTTGTGTGTGTGTGTGTGTGTGTGTGTGTGTGTGTGTGTATGTGTGTGTGTGTGTGTGTATTTACTTTGTTGTGTGTGTGTGTGTGTGTGTGTGTGTGTGTGTGTATGTGCAGGGTGCGACATAACCGCTTGCCCGATGGCCCGGGGCAAGTAAACATCACAGTCGGGCAAGCATTTTGGAGTGTCAACTAAAAATACTTGCCCGAATCGCGCAAGTAATAATTTGCAAAGCAAACCTAAGTAAATACCAAAATTGTACAGAAACAAAAATGAAATAAATGGCTGTTTTTACAGAGGAAACGCTGGCCAAAACATCGGCAATTATTCGCTCAAAATGCATTCTGCAAAGACGCAAAATGAACGGATGCGTGTAGGAGTCGCAAAGTGCTTTGATTTTGAAGGAAGTTCTACCAACAGAGACATCTGCGTGGCCTGATAACTTGTCCAAGAAAAAAATAAACATCGCGGAAAATTGTGGCAAGGATTGAAAAAGTGACAGAAAGTTTTCAGTGAAAAAAATGACTAAGAGTAGCAGGAAAGGTAAGTAGAATGTTTAAAATCACCAGAAAATATATCACAGCTACCTCTAAAAACTCGCTGTTTAGCCGACTAGAGATTGCCCAGTCCCACATGTGTTAAATGGTGTATGTGAGTTCGTATTTTCAAACCTTAACTTACGATATTGGCGGTAATTTTCTGCACTTGAAAATGATAAACCTGACCATGAAAGTGTCATAGGAGATTCAGAAATAATATTTTTGATATTATAAGTGGATTTTAAGAGGGATACTTGGTCAAATAGTGGCAAATTTAGCAGCTGGAAACATAGCTACATGACCCATTCAGTCACTGAATCATCCCCTGAACTCTGGGGTTGGAAGATGGCAGGCGTGGTGTCCAGTTCCCTGGCTAGGCTAGTGGTTTTATGAAGAACTTTGTTACTAAATATTTCCCAAGGAGTGTACTTTGTCTAATAAATTCTGATTAGGTAATCAATTCAAAGATTTTGAATAAGATAAGTGTAATATTCTAAGACAGTTTGGGTGAAAGGGAAATCGAGAATAGACACTAAAACTTTAGTTTACGCTGATCTACATTTTCCAACATTTTTTATTTTAGTACCGGGTTTGGGAATCAATTATGCATTCCTGAGAGGATGATATATTTAAGACTTCCATGAAGTTTTTAATGTCCACAAATTAACTCTTGGTTGTATAGGCGGTGGTCCGGTGTGGGGTTACATGACCCACCCCCTCATGGGAGGGGGTTATCCCCCTTGATTTTTGAAGCTTAATTTTTCCCAAAATTTGTTAGCATTTTTTATAAATTTTATAGACGCTGAAAATATACTAAACACTTTTCTGTAACACTTTATAAACACTTGAACATTTTTATCTGGAAACATATATAGCTGAAATTATGTTTATCTATTATGATACCAAAAGTTTGTGGTTATTTCTAGAACACTTCATTAACACTTGAACAAATTTAATATGAAATCATAACCACGTTTAAGTTTACGTGTCGAAGTCATAATCTTGTCAACAAACATTTTTATGAACACTAGGGTTAATCACTAGATGTTCACAAAAATGTGTATTAATGCTGTGCTGTCCCCCCCCCCCCCCATCCCACAACATGAAATCGCCACTACCGCTTGCTGGAACACATTGTTATAATCGTTCATATCTGTAATATATGAGGAATGAACACAATTAAAAAATTGATCATTGATTTTCATAAATATGACAAAAATCATTGATGTGAAAATTTGTGAATGGTTATACATGTATACTTTTATGTACACATATCCATACTCATCACACAAATAAATAATATTTTTATTATTTTTTCGGGCAAGCAAAAACTTCATTCGGGCAAGCATTTTCGAGCTGTTTGAAAATTCACTTGCCCGATCGGGCAAGTGGCCTAAAAAAGTTATGTAGCACCCTGTATGTGTGGTATGGGGAGGGGGTATTTCTTTCATTCATATACATATTTTGTTTATTTATTGGTTTATTTATTGGTTTATTTATATTCTTGGGGACACATGTAAGCTAGAGGGCAGGCCATGTACATGTATTTATTACTGTCCTCCCATGACAAAAGGAAGCATTGACCATTTTTTTTTCCAAACTGAGTTTTTAGTTCTATGTGATGTAATTCAACTGAACAACCCTCATCATCACCAAAAGTTTTGAAAAAAAATCATTAATTGCCTAGTAATTAGCATAACAAAAAGGAAGATCACATTTCACACGTGATGTGAATGTTTTGCTTAATAACTCAGAACTACCTTTGTGGTCAATACTTCCATTTGTCACGGGAGGCTTAATATGCCAATGCAATGTTTATGTTTACTATTGACTGTAAAAAAGCAGAAACAGAACATTAAAGAACATTAAGGACTTTCATTTAAGGAGTGATAGCAGACATTGACAAACAGCTTTCTGCTGAATCTTGTCTGGAAGATCAGATCTAATTACCTGCTCCACGTAATGTGATCTCCTGCTTGAAGAACGGAACCGTCCAGGAGTAGGAGACTGACCGTCTGTTATCCTTGGAGCCTTCCGACTCGGTCCAGTGTGTGTAGGCTTTTCCAATACATTTCACATTAATGCCTGAGGACAGTCATAAGCAAACAAGTACACATTCATTAGTCATTACTAAAATAGTAGGTTACAAACCCTTACATGTACCTCAAATTTTAGGTTAAATCACTATTACTTGATATAAATTAACTTGTTACAAATAAATAATCTAGCTTCACTCCAAAATTCTTGGTTATAGATATTCTTGATGGAGAAAAATAAAATGGTCCCAAAATTTCAATAACATCGCATGAGTATGTATCTTTATAGGCAAATTAGTCGGTATAAAGTAGCCTAAACAAAAAATCTTTATTTTAGATATTTTACATAAATACATTTTTTAAGTTATGCTACTGCCTCCAGGGTCTCATCAGTTACTGGTTATTACATTCTCCACCACTGAATTGTAGAGTTACAACAATTTCTTGAAATACAAATATATTTTAATTTATAAAAGGCCTTCATGAGTTAAGCCATGCTATCTTAAAATATTCCCCACAAGTTATCAATTGCTAGTGAAGAGCTAACTTAGTTCCAACGAACAGAAGTCATTTAGTCACTAATTCTTCATAAAATGAAAACACACAAGAAAAATATAAACAAAAATAAAACAGAAAATCTGAAAAGAAAAACAAAAGTGATGAGTTAAAGAGAAATGAGGAAATGAAGTGATCAAAGAAAAAAAAACAATTGTGGAAAGATTTGATAACCTAATTTTATCTTCTCCCTAACAAATCAGTCATTTTAGATAAGCATATAATATTATTTAAAGTCCAATATATTCCCCAGTAGCACAAAAACATCAAACAAATATAATAATAATGTAAGCTAAAAGTTTTAAAAACATTTTTTTAAATATCAAAATGTATGGTCTTGTGATGATCAAGACAACATTCTTATCTAACATTTAACAATAATATTCTACAAATGTTATTAAAATGTTATTATGACGTTTAAAAAATGTTTTCAAAACCGACCATTGAAACATTTTGCAGTAAACATGATAAAAATGTTAAACATGAAGATTATAATCTTGTATTAATGTTATAAGAACATTATTTGGAAAATATTTCTAAGACCTTTTGGAAATGTTATGATAATATTAATGATAATAATAATACTCCTTCTTCCACAGGACAGCGGCAGAATGGAACCTACTCAAGGAGGAAACAGTAATGGCTTCCTCCAGTGCAGTCTTCAAGCAGAGACTTCAAATGTGAAACACCTCTCTTGCCATAGCACAAACACAACCATACTAGTTTCAACGTTGGTGAAGTACAGTTCATTCCGAGTATACCGACACAACCAAAACAGAAACAGAAACAGAAACATTGTGTGCTACCTGGGTTTTACTCTAGACGGCAGTTAAAAATCTTAGTTCTTCAATCTCGCACATTTTCCTCTGGCATTTTATCTCTTTTCACTTGAATTTCTGCCAGGACATGTTGTGAAGGATTACCATCATGCAGATTGTTGTCTATTCCAAACCTTACACAGTTGCAGTCCCACTTCTGTTCTGTATCCACGGTAGTCAATATGGACTACCCGTACCACCGTAAAACGGTTAGAGCATTAGGGGTAGATCTAACCCCTTACCTGTTATCTCTTCTTGGTAAAAGTGAAAATTGATGACAGAGGGAATGCTCGAATGCCATGGAAGTTATTGTGAAGACATAGTGTTTTGAGAAAAGTGCACAGTTTTTTTCACAATTTTCATTTAATAACAAAACTACTTTCAACCAAATTTCAATGAAATGTTCATGCCTGAGCTGAGAATATAATTTGGTTTCACTCAATTCATACTCATATGATGGAAGTTTAAATTATTTTATACAGATCTATATGCATTCAGAAATGTAATTACTGGTCAGGTAGGCTATGTGAGAGAATCGCCGAGTCACCAATCCCGTCACCGGCAATACTCTCGCGAGTGACCCGGTGGTGGTAATCTGCCCACAGCCGGTCTGGCCAGCCAGCAGGCAGACACTCGCTCAAAAACCGTCTGATACCGGCATGAAAATATAAATTGAAAGTGATAAATGCAGAATGAATACCAATATATAACTTACTTGATATTTGGCTAAACTTATTTCACGAATTTCATGTTTCATCAATGTTTTAAAAATGCTCAAACTCACCGCGAATATCTCCTTTCTCCTCGTTAACCACGATTCTGACTTGTCCGGTAACACTTTCGCCCGGTTTATAAACAGCCTTGTCGCCGTCAAAAATGATGTCGAAAGCTTGTAATTTTCCCATCTTTACTAACGACGTTATTATCAGCTAATTATAGTGTTCAGTCGTCTCGAACTGATTTCAAATAAAGCTAAAAAAAGATCATTATCTCAGCTCATCTTGACTTGCTATTTCGTAGTTTTAAACGTAACATACCGTACCGTCCGTACCACACATGAAGTTGATGAACACATAGCGTGGGACGTATCCATGGAGCGCAAGTCAGACACACACATTTCCCATAGATCTATATCGCTTTCACAAACGAGTTGATCATTCAGCCGTGCAATGTTTACACACATGCTAGGGATTAGTCTATCTACCTAGACTCATAATTGTTGGTGGGTTATTCAAATTTCAAAATCTAACGAAATGAAACAAAAACTAATGACATCATTTCATTGTAATACCTTCCACTAACTAAAGCAGTTGACAGCTATTAATGAATTTATGTTTCAGATTTCGTTCTGAGTAAAAAATTCAGAATCAGTGATTGAAATTATGTGTCATTGTTTAAATAAAGGCTTCTTGATATGGGCTTTGATATAAGACTAGAGCGGAACATGAGAGTGAAAGGAATCGATACTCGCTAAGTACTAGTAAATGGCTAAAATACGTAATAAACAATAGCCTTCCCTTTCATTTATTTTCATCATAATGGGGGTGGTTGATTCCTTGAGAACATTATCGTTGAAACAAAATTAGGTGCTGAAAGGTTGTTCACAATTGGTTATTCACAAAAGGGAAACTGCTAGTCTGTAATTTTCGGGGTAAATTTAATCAGCGCGGAGCTACTATAGGCCTAATGATAATTTAATTATGTTGGCGTATTGTTGCAATATAACTGAGACATAATTTATCCAAATTAACAAGTTCAGTGCCATGTAAGTTCCTTCATAAAAAGAATACCAAATATATACTGTCGTCATAACCATTAACCACACAAATTTGTGAGGCACTATTTTCCTGTAAATCAAGAGGTATATTTATATGATAAAGGAATATAGGCCTAACCGGTAATCCCGGGATATTCCTATTACCGCAAAATACACTCGGCAAATAAAAAATGCATGTAATCAGCCATGCATGACTGTTCACATGTTAACTTCATGTCATACTGGAAGTGGAATAATGTCTGGTCATATTGATATACAATAATGTACCTTTTAATAAAAATTTGTATGGTATAGGGGGCCTATTACTATATTTTAACTTTTATAAGTGTCCAAGAACTTTTTTTGCTGAGTGTATAAGTCAGTGGTCTTTTTCGACCAAGCAAAGTCAGACATTGCCAGAGCGTGTGTGTATATACTTTTCTTCCTGGTAATTTCTGTGGCATATTTTGTGTTGCACATAAAATAACAGAGAGTGTCATACCACCTTGTAAATGTGAGTCGTAGCCTGGTAGGCCTACTTTTCTTTCCTGCATGCATGAAATTCTGTGATATTATTTCATGTAGGCATAACAACTCGATATGGGATCATGTATTTTCAAAGTCTGTTAATAAACTTCTCTTATCATTAAAAGCTAGCACAATAAAATATAACAAGTAGGGTTTTAACCCGGGGGGGGGGGGGGGCAGTGTCATTACAAGGTGTACACCATGCGCGTGTATTGACTTTCAAAATAGACCCTAAACACGTAATTGAAAGTCGATCTCAGACTACCCTAAACAAGTATTC
>JZLH01S0250559.1:1562-20121 GCA_001188425.1 Eucidaris tribuloides
CGTTTTTCCTGCCGCGTTCCGGCTTCGCACCTCTTGGGCGGCCTCCCTCCCGCCCTTGGGCGGCGCCCTTTGTTGGGCCGTTTTTTCTCCGCTTTCTGTCCCCCACCCCCCTCCACCCACCCCGCTGCGCCGCCTCTCCTCCGTACGCGTACATGTTGCGGCCCCCCTGTCGCCGAGTCCCCCTTGTCAGCTCGGCGCGCACTTGTGACTTTCTGCCCCCCTGCCGCCCCCATTGTCGCCGGCGCCCCATTTGTGGGCCGGCGGCTTGCCAGGCACCCCTTGTCGCCCGCCATCTTCCGCGGCTGTTGCGGCCTCACCTTCTTTTTGTTATGTGGGTCTGTGGGTCTGTGTGTGTTGTGTGTTGTGTGTGTGTGTGTTGTGGTGTGTGTGTGTTTTGTGTGTGTTTCGGGTTGTGGCATTGTGTGTGTTCGCCTGTGGTCCTGCTTGTGTGTTTGTGTCCGTGTGATTTGTCTTGTGTCTCTGTCTGTGTCGCGTTTTGTCGCCGGCGACAATTTGTGACGGTGGCGACAATTTGTGCCGTCAGGTTTTTCATAAATCGTCACAAATTGTCGCCGGCGACAATTTGTGACGCGGCGACAATTTGTGCCGCAACACACGTGCCTGATAATCTAGAGGTCTCGAGTTCGAGTCCGACACCCGCCCGGCATTAATGTCCTTCAGCAAGACATTTTTAATGTGCTTTGCTGCTCTCCACCCAGGTGTATAAATGGGTACCCTGGGCGGGTCATTTATAGCTTCAAGCGCGTAACAGCTGCTTAGCTTAAATGTACCTGTCATGACCATGGGGTAATAATACACAGCGCATAGGGACATGTGATAAGCTACGTGTTATGCGTTATACAAGAACATGATATTATTTTTATTATCATAAGACAGTAAACTTAATCCAATAGTCTCATGATGTAGCAAACTTTGAAGTATTGCAACTTTTTGACTTGTCACATGGTGAAACAACTGGAATAATTTTAGGGAAGTTTGCATATCCAGTTTTGTGATCACATGCCAATGTTAAGAGGAGTGGATTTATTCAAGTTAATATAATTTGTACACTTTTCTTGTCCCTCTCATCATTAATGATGACAAATCAAAATGATAATACAGTTGATAGCTTTTATTTTGCATACAGTTTATGCAGAGTGAAATGCATGTATGCGATAAGCACATTTTATTTTTGAATACAAGTAGGCCAATAAATATCTACTTTTCAATAGCAAATTCTTTGCATTATGCAGCTGTCACTATTATGTTTTTTCTTTCCTTTTCTGTTGCTGTTTCAGTTGAAAAAAGAAGAGAAGGTCCAAAGAATGAGGGATTTGAAGACCATTGAGTTGTATAGGTAAGCATTGCTGTAATGTCTTACTATGTATGACTGAAGAATGAAGTTGTGTAACACCTCGTGGAAAAAGAGTAAAACTGAACGTGCACGGTATGATTTACCACATAGCTTCATGCTCAGCTATCCAGTTTTTCAAAGTCTTGTTGCATAAGCTATGGGAAAGTGATATGGGTAAATTGAAATTACCAACTGACTCATTGATCTATGACCTATTGAAGATCAATTTTACTTTGTCTGTGTGGTTCTATGTCTGTCCGTGTGTATAGGGAGCACTCAAAGACAGAGGGCAGCATGATCCTGCTGCAGTCAAATTGTAGTTATGAACTGGCTTATTGATTTTTGATCTGTTGAAAATCAATTTTACTTTGTCTGTCCGTCTGTCTGTCTCTTTGTCTGTGTGTACAGGGAGCGCTCAAAGAGAGAGGGCATCATGAACATGCTACAGTCCGTCATCACTACAGAACACACCATCAACCCATCATTTGGCAGAGCAGAATTCTTTGAGTTCGTCCTGAAGAACCCGTACAATGCCTCGCACACAATTTCTGTGCAATGGGAACATCCCGATTTAAGGTAAGCATATGATCATTAAACCTGTCTGTAATCAGAAATGTATAGAGTCAAACCTGTCTGAGTGACCACCTCTTTATACCAGCCAAGTTGCCTATAGTGGCCATTGAAATGGAGGGAAATGTTTTATTGAAGAACCTGTATATAACAACCACCTGTCTGTAAAGGCCAGATTTTTTGTTTCCCTTGAGAGGCCACTATAGACAGGTTTCAATGTAATTGAAAAGTGTAAATGAAGTGAAATAATATTAAAAAGATTAACCCATTGGGGTGGTTGCTGTATGTGGCAGTATTCTTCATTAAGAGATTAAGTGACTTCCAAATTATTTACCTTCAAGGATTATAAATGTTTTCCATGGCCGTTTCACCAACACAACACCCTTCATCCAAGGCTCTTTATCTGGAAACTTCAGCTTTGACATATACAAAAACATTCTGCTGCTCTGCTAATGTAACCCTTTACACGTTTACTACATTCCATATGTTCAAATTCACAGTTTTCGTATGTAATTAAATGTAATCGCTACTTAACTCTTTGCACACTGAATGAATTCTGAGGGAATACATGTAATTATGACGATTGTTATTTTGATATATTTTTTTAAAACTCTCTTACCTCATTGTTCTATTGATACTGGTAACTATTCCATAAATGTTGCTTAAGCATTATGGCCAATTGATAGCTTTTCTAGTACAAACATAGCAGAGAAAACTAATTATTACCATTGATGAATTTATTTGTACGAATGTGCAAAACTGCAAAGCGTTAAAAAACACGGGTCAATGCCTTGGTGCCTGCTACCTCCACTTTGGATGTTCATATTTTTGCCACAATGTGTTGTAATATTTTGTGGATTTAAGCCCTCATGTGACGGGTTAGTGTTAACATGAATACTGACGTTTCTTCATATTTTTTCCTCTTGCAGCGTAATCACAAACCCCAAGGAGTGGAGGCACTTCAAGTCTGTGTTTGAGACGTACAACACTCCCGTGGAAGAGGGCCTGTTTGATGTGGATCAGAAGGGGAGTGGATCAGCCCCAGGGAAGGCCGACGTGCCGGGGTTGAAGGTTTTCCTGCGGCCGAAGGAAGAGGTCAACGTACCGTTCAAGTTTCAGAGCTTCAAGGCCGATCATTCAGTCACCTCCCTGGTAAGTGGGAGTCAAGATAGTGGTTGAAGTTATGGTGGGGATTGGAAGCAGTGGTGGAGATGGAGGTTGTGATGAGAGGAGGATGATGATGGTACTGCTGCCGCTGCTACTGATGATAAAAGGATGAGGATGAGGCTGATGATGATAATTATGAAGATGAGATTGATGATGATACTGCTGCTGCTACCAATGATGATAATAATACTGTTGCTGTTGCTACTGATAATGATAATAATAATGATAATAATGATGATGAGATTGACAAAGATGCTGCTGCTGCTGATAATGATGGTGCTGCTACTGTATTTTCTGGTGATGATGATAATGATACTGCTACTGCTGCTTCTGATGATAATTATGATGATAATGCTGCTGCTGCTAATGATAATGATAATTATATTGCTATTGCAACTACTGATGATAATAATGATACTGCAACTGTGGCTTCTGATGATGATGATGATGACGACGGTGATGATGATTATGATGACGGTGATGGTGATTAAGATGATCATAATTAATATGACAGTAGTCATGATTTCGATTATAATATCCTTTGCAGTGATTTGTAACGATGATGAATTTGATTTTGTGATGTTTTTATTCTCACAGAGTTTTGATTTTTGCTGATATAAATTATGGTCATGTAAATTCTTTGTTCCCTTCGTCAGAGTCCCTTCATAGGTCAACGACCTCAGTTCCAGCTGCCAGGTCGAGACACCAAGGCGGACACGGCCATGGAATCCCAACTTGTAAAAGTGAGTAGCATGTAAAAACAAAGGTTGTTGAGACTGTACAAGGGGAGTCTGAAAAGTTCATATGCTGACAAAGAAGGAACTGTGCTACAGTGACAAAACTGTGGACTGGATAATCAAATTGAGCTTTGCTAAGTTTTTATGCTCCCACAAAAACATGGTTACGTAAATTTTAAGAAAAAAATTGTACTTTCGAATCACTTCTGGCCCTCAAATTTGGACAGATGAAAGATGAATGAATGTCCATTTAGAGAATGTCATAACATTAGAATCAATTTTCCAACCCAACTTGACTATTTCATGCATTTTTTGCGAAAACTACCTTTGCAACTTATGGTTTGTTTTTTGGCAACAGGTCACATATAAATAAATGTGTGTAATAAGTAAAGGCATTGATTAACAATGTTTCCAGTTTAAAGTAATAGGCTAAAATTGTGGAGCTTCAAATTAAAAAAATTGTCAAACTTTGCTATCTGACCTACATAGTAGTGTTGGAATGGACAAGTAAACACCCTAGAAAACAAAAGTTTGGAAATTTATGCTGCCACTGGCAAGATATGAATGAATGAACAATTAGTACTTGGGGCGAGTAAAAAAATAGTCTAGATCCACACACAGTAAGTCTATGGGAGGAAATGGCCAGGTGAATCCAATCAACTTACGATTTTTCACTTTTTTAAAGCACTAAATAATCATTTTGAAATACAATGTTTTCAGGGCTTTATTTTTAGACCTTATCAAAGACACTTGGAGCATGGAGGATTATGGAGCTCACATTTTTTTAACTGTGTTAAATATTAGCCAGTGGCTTAAAGATATCTTAAACTACATAATCCTCCATTTTCTAGTGTCTCTGATAAGATCGAAAAATGATGACCTGAAAAAATTGTAGTTAAAAACAATCATTAAGTGCTTTTAAAAAGTGAAAATCTATGAGCGACAAGTCCAGTTTTCCCTCTTAGACTGCTGTGTTAAAGAATTTTTTTTCCACAGGATATTAATTCACGTACTGATACTTATCTGTATATATTCAAATGGTGGCAGCATAACTGTGTAGAATTTTGTGTTCTAGGATATTTATTTGTCCATTCAACACTACCATATAGGTCAGATATCAAAGTTTGACAATTATCAAGATGGAATTTCAACAATGTTAAATAATGTCTACAAGAGAAATATTCAATCTGTAACAGTTGTTGTTTTTTATTCTCATTTTGACAGGTGTACTTCAAGACCCAGGACAACAAGGCCATTGCGGTGCTTTCTCTCAGCATCGAACCCCAACCCCATGTCGTTGACCAGACCTTCCGACTCCAGCAACCGGAGCACTCGTTCCTGCGAAAGTCCATCCGTCTTCCGCCTTTCCGTTCAACCGCAGGTGAATTTGTGGTTCCCAGCTATCTTGAAAATCAATGAAATCCTGGGAAACGAGTTTCCTTTTTTTCTGGTCGGGGAAAAGTCAAGGAATCTGAGAGAAATCACTCAAATCAGAGAATTTCAGTGGCACCTCATTAGAGAGTACTCAGTCTTATACAGTCAAACCTGCACTGTCGAAGACCTGTATAATAAAGATCACAATATTTGTTTTCCTTGAAAAATGCTTCTCGTTGAAATGTGTATTACAGGAACCTGTACTTAAAAACCACCTGTGCATAAAGACCTGTCTTCTTGTCCCCTTGAGCAATTTTTATATACAGGTTTCACTATTGTAATTTCTTTGCTGTAATTTTGGTGAAAATGAGGTTTTCGTGCACATGTTTTATTGTACATGTAGCTAGAAAGCCAGATATTGTGCTGTCGAATATCAAATATGTCAAAAATAAAAATAGAGTAATGATCGTCACTGTACCATTTGATGTTCCTGTGGTACTGTAGGCAGCTTTGCTCTTTGGCTCTCATGAACGTGGAAAATATGTTGAAATTGGGAAGTATTTATCACTTCTGCAACGATATACATGTATTATATTTTGTTGGACTTTGCACATCAAATGAGAGAGAGAAAAAAAGGTGTGGATGCCAAAACCCTTTGTCAATTTTTAGCACAGTTACCATTCTTGAAAATTGTGATGGACTTTGTTGTGACAGTGTTATCTGTTTGTTTTATTCTCTGAAGGTGGTTCTATGGCCGATGGGCTGTATGTGAAATGCAGTGATGACAATGTTATCTGCGAAACAAAGAACACAGTAAGTTTATACATTCAATTCAAGAAATTCAATCTAGGAACATAAATAAAATTGGTTAGAATATACATTTTGGGGGGATATGTTTTTCATTGAAAATGAAGCGCAAACCTTGTCCATGGATCTGTCCCTCACCTAGGGGTGTATTTTGTTGATTAAATGAAATGGATGGAATGAAATGAATTGCAAAGGTCTGCTTGCAAGCATCATTACACATGGCTTACACAGGGAACAATATAGAGCCGTTGAAACACGGCAGAAAGCTGTGGAGTCTCTTGGGGCTAACTTCTGAAGGAGATCAGGATGTAGATGTGGTTGTTAATGTCTTACCCACATATTCTGTGAAAACAAAATATTTCTTGTAACTTTGTTGTGATAGCTGGTCGGTTGGGTACGAAATGAAGTCAACGGTCCTTACTTTCTCAAATACGTGTATTAACCGGTGTGTTGGCTCAGTTTGGTAGAGGCGTCGCGACTCACAACGGGAGTCGGGAGTTCAAGCCCCACCGTCAGACCAAAAGACGTGAAAGATGGGAGTTGCTGCTACCCGTTCAACAATTTTTAGGGATAGAGCAACGTCAATCTGGCACTGCTCAGTGGCTGCCGGGCCCACGATCAATTGGGCAAAATGAATTTTTGGAATTTTCGGAAGATTTCTATTTGTAATGTCTGTCTGTTTCGAATAGAATATGGATTATTATTATTATTTGATTCCCAATGCACAGGCACATCTAGAAATAGTTTAATAGGGATGGGAAATTGTTTGAATCAAAGTATCACAAGTACCAAAATTCCTAGTCTACTTTAAGACCTTTACAGTGCATAGGTGTTCATCATGCATAATGTGCGAAATTGATTTATAATTTGCAAACGTGTACCATAATGCATTCATAAACATGACCAATTCTATGCATAAATGTCATGCAGATTATAAGTCATAAATCAATCCATGAATACTGAAATAATACAACTGAACTGACTCGGTTCAGTGAGCTTCACATGGAGACATAATTGACAATAAGTGTTGGTGCATTTAGGTAGTTATTGATTTTCAGATTTCACAGACAGGATCATGTCCTAAGGGCATGAGTGATGTTCTCTTGTGCTGCTAGAGGGGTGCAAAAGAGATTCCCTGCCTAACAAAATTCCACAGACAATGTATTTTTTTCTCATTTGAGGAATGTAAGTGTAAAATCTTTGTTCTTCTTCCCCTACAGCCGCCAGGAGATCCTCATGAAATCTTTCTCAAAGCTGCTTGTGGTGCTTCACCTTCTGTCAAGAAATTCTACATTCTGTTATACCCGTGAGTTCATTCAGTTTTCCTTTTCAAATGTAAATAGTAATAATAGTAATGATAACAATAACAGCAACAGCAACAACTTGAATAAGGGTTGGCAGATATAAATCAAGAAATTAAAATCATTGATTAAAGCTGCAATTTGAAATTGATGAACAAAATAAAGTTGTTTTTTTAATGATGAGGGTGGATTGATTCAAATTGCATCAAATCGACCCTTTTCCAACTCATGGGAAACATGTTTGGGTTGATTTAAAAAGAACACAACATCTGATTTGAATTAAAATATGATTTTTATATAAGTCCCCAGTTCTCTGTTTTCTTAAATGCAAATTCTGTGTTCTTCCATGTTCTAAACTCTAATTTCTGTGTTCTTTGGCGATGTGTACAAAATATATGACAAAGCAAATTCATAAAGCCATTAAATGCGCATGCTGATAAAGTGAAACCGTACAGGACAGTGTACTTTACCCACTTTACTCTCTGGTTATACGGCTATCCTACTGCAGTATAATCATGCTTAACACTGCGAACAGGTTTGAGCCACATATTTTACTTTTATGGGGTCATTCTGATTTTTGGGGACCTAAAAAAAAATTATGTGTTTTCCTTGAAATTTTGCATTCTACGCGAGGTCCATAAAAGTTTTCTCTTGTTTGTATTTTGGAAAACTGTGGACATTACCTGAAACCTTTGTAGTAAATTTGTCTTCTGTGCTTCCTCCAGGAACCCATACCTGTCCCGCCCCATCCAGACCTGGGAGTTCTACATCCACACCTTGCAGCGGGTGGACGTGACCTGCGTGGAGGGTCAGACGGCCCACATGACCCTGGTCTTGAGGGGGACCAGCTCCTCCCGCCACGTCCAGTGCTTCTCTTCTCACCCTGACGAGATGAAGGTCAGTACTGGAGTTGGTAGATGTAAATTATGAAAACTGATTTTGATCAATGATTTACATGATTGAAAGTGATATGAGAAAGGGTAAAAGTGATTTTGAGTCAATGACTTAAATCACAACTTGAATTACTGATGTTTGTCGAGTACACCAAGGTGGAGGGATATTAAGGGATCACTTTGGTGTCTGTCCGTCCGTCCATCCATTACGCTTATAAAAATTTGAATAACTCTGTGCTAAATGCTCCAATTTAATCAAACTTAGATGGAAGATTGATCATACAGATTTTTCAAATTTTCAAAGTATGTGACGGTCACCACAAGGTCACAGGTCACCAGCAGAGGTCAACGACCTCTTTGAGCCCAATGTTAAGTTTTAGAGCAAGTTTCTTCTATAGCCCATAACTTTGCCCCATTCACCCATTGTGACTAAACCTGGGTGGTAGATGTCTTATAGGGAGCTGAAGGTCATTAAAAGGTCAAAGGTCACAGGCAGGGGTCAACCACCTTTTTTGTGCCCAATGTTAGTTTTTTGAGCAAATTTCTATTATGTCCCATAACTCTGTCCCCATTTGCCCCAATGTTAAGTTTTTTAGTGAGTTTCTAAGCAAAACAGTAAGCAAAACAGGGCGAGACACATTTTGGCTATCGCCTTGTTTTTGTAAGAGAGTTATTAATTTGAATGAAAACACAAAGAACAAAAATAGGAATAATAGTAGTTGAAGTACTGATAATAGTACAATCCAACCTCAGTTAACTGGCCATCAGTTTACTAGATCTCTCTATTATCTGGGCAATGGACTTACTAACTAGTCATGTCACTGCCAGTAATTGATACACCTTTATCAGAAGTGTACACAGACACCTGCTGGGTATCGGGGGACGTTGGACTGTAGGAGTCTTAGTTGTAGTTGTCGTCATTATCGTAGTAGTAGTAGTAGTAGTAGTAGTAGTAATAGTAGTAGTAGTAGTAGTAACAGTACTAGACCCAACTTTCCTGTGATGTTTCAAGAGAGTAGGTGCCCTTAAGCCCTACCTATTGATCCCAATTGCTGTCATATGAACATTTAAATAAGTTTGCATAATTTGCATACTGTACCATGCTATAGAGATGATTCCTACCGAATTGGGTAGGAATCAGAATTTGAATCAAATAATGTTTATGTGCATATATGCAGACAAGCAAATTCGAATATTTAAATACAGTTGCATGGAAAGCTGATGTGACCCTCACTGTAGAGCAAACATTGACTGTTACTTTAAAATGTTTATGATTTCAATTGAATGCTACTCTGAAAACTATTACAAGGGATTTCATTTGTTTCATCTCTTTGCTTTTTTTTTTTATTTCCCAGGTTGCTCCCAGTGATCCGTTCATGCTGCTGTCCAACTCTGTGCACGAACTCAATCTCGGAGTGCGCCCCCGCACCAAGGGAAACAAGTTCATGTTCATCAACGTCGTTGGTATCCTTTCTACAAGAGAATGTGTTAACTCTCAAAGGGCAGTAATATGATTGGGAGAAGTAAAATATGCCTCAAGAAGCAAATGAGTTGAAACATATACCAACATATACAATGGCTAGAGTGTATATTCAGGCTGGAAGGATTTGTCTTAAATTTGTTTACTGGAAAAGAAACAAGCATTAATGTACCAGTATTAAATTAATCTCCACCCCTGACAGAAGTTGATCTTAAAGAAAGCTACTGACACAACAAATTTCACTGGCTTAGCATTTTCTGATAATAAATTGAACAACAAGAGAAGTTGTGTGACTCTGAAAGTTTCACAGCAAAACATTAAACAGCATATTCAACTCTTAAAATGCCATGGAAATTACACTTCTATGGACATTGCATATATTTTGTGGTGCATATTTGTGACTTTGGCATGTTAAGAATTAATTCTGGGAGCATTGTGTCCTAAAGTGAGGCTACTTCCAATCTTGCCATTTCCCTTTATCTTGTCAATAGTGCAATCTTGTGTTCAAAGGGTTCTCTTTCAATGATTGTTAAAAACTAAAATGTATTACAGTAATGTAACTTGTTATTGCTGTTTTGTATAAAGACGAATGGCCTGCACCAGACTGCTTACTAGACGTGTAGGAACTCATTGGATGTTTTTCAAGATTTTCTGGGGATTAGGGACCAAAGAGTACATTTTCTACACATCTATGGACATCTGTAGACATCTACTGTTTTTAACTAAAGAACTGTATCAGAACTTGTGTAACTTCTGAAATCTTGACAACACTGTAATAAACTTACATTTCTAGGAAGGGAATACTTTCATCTGCAACTTCAATATTTCAAATCATTCTCATTGATTATACAAAAAGGGGAAAAAAATGGAAAACAGATATTCTTTAACCAGTTCCACTTCAGACATTGAATACCACATTTTGCTGCGGTCTTGGCTGGTTTCTGTCATATGTCGTGCGCCATTCATCACAAAGTCCTTTGAGCTTCAGCTGCCTGTAGGAGGAGGCAAAGGATCCAACAAGGTAACTCTGTCACGCATTTTGTTTTTCATTCTGATGTCATTCTGAAATTCCTTTTTTCAGATTTTCCTCAAACTTCACAGATTTTCCTCAAACTTGCTACACAATGTAGATGTCTGTATATAAAGAAATCATGCACTCTATGTGTGATCATGCTTTTTACTGATTAAAATGCAAAGGATCCAAAAAAAAAAAAAGGAACCCCTCCTTTGGATTTCTTTTTTATGTTTTTCTTCCATAATTCTAAAGGTCTTTTCTCAAAATTTCCTCAAACTTGGTATGTGATGCCAATGTGCCAATTTGTATACTAGTTGTCATTTATGTGTCAAATGTTCAGATGGTAGTATAATTTAAGCAGGATAATAACACAATCCTATTATAGCTTTCAATTGAAAATGCATATCTTTCATTTCTCTGTTTACTTGCTTCATAATATTTAAGGGCGGAGTGTATCATTTTTGCATTTTGAAAATTTACAAAATTTATTCCATACAGCATGAAAAATTTTCTATCAAATTACATCTATTGAATTATATTGTAAATCTCTTGTACATATCAATCAGCTTTACTAAAACTGTTTTTTTGTTGTTGTTCATGAATAGACATAGATATGTTAATAAAAATGATGCAAATATTGAAATAGCATTGTGAAGTAAATTAATTTTGTTGTATTATACATGACTGTGGAAATAACATCTATATGTTAGAGTCATCTGTCTTAAATGTTTGCACACATTGGCACGATGAAATAGAATATTCCATTTGCTTTAGGGTTTCAATTAAAAGAGCAATACTTCAGTTTTTATTCAACCCTTCTGAGAGTCCCTGTTACTGTAGTTTCACATCTTTTGGATTAAAGTGATAGGCTAACATTGTGGAGCTTCAATTTAAAAAATTGTCAAATTTTGATATCTGAACTACATAGTAGTGTTCATATGGACAAATAAACACCCTAGAATAAAAAAAGTTTGGAAAGTTACACTGCCAATGGCAAGTTATGCATGAATAAACAATTAAAACTTGGGGCGAGTTTAAATAGCCTTAGTGTACACACAGTAAGTCTATGGGAGAAAATGGGAAGGTGAATCCGATCAACTTACGATTTCACTTTTTTAAAGCACTAAATAATCAGACGCGTGCACGGCGCTCGTTCTACATTGCCTGATGAAGGCTAGCAGTTGCAGCCGAAACGTCGCAATCTCTTTTTGTTTGCTACATCGTGTGACAACTGATCTACTCTAGTACTCTCTCATCTTGATACCACGCTGATCAACATGTTCCGATCTATTCACTAAATAATCATTTTGAAATAAAAATTTTTCAGGGCGTCATTTTTAGACCTTATCAAAGACACTGGAAGCATGGGGAATCATGTAGCTCAGATTTTTTTAACTGTGGTAAATGTTAGCCAATACCTTTAAGATCTTTTTGTGTACATCAGCCATGGCAAAATATTGACTAACACAAATAGAGAACTGAATTGTTGCTAAAATGGACACAAATAAGGTATTAAATTTTGGTTTCTGTGATTGAATATAAAAAAGATACAGAAATTATATTTTATCTTGATATCTTTTCAATCCACATTAAAAGGCTTATTTTTGTCACTGTGTATTCGTAGTGTTATTTTTGAAACTGTAATTAACAGTATGGTATTTTTGAATTAAAATATATATATATATATATATATATTTTGTTTTGCACAGCGTATCAGCTACACCAACCGCTACCCTCAGCGTAAAGTGTTCTTCATTCGCTGCAATAGAGATGACTTGCTGCAGTTTAAGGAAATTCGGGTTGAGGTAAGTGACTGTTTGATTTTCAGAAATTATGATAAATGAAATTACTTGAGAATGATTTATCTTTCTGTGATAAGTATGCATTTGTTTGTCTTTTATTGTGAAAAACTGGTTGGAAGACATACCAAAGATACACCAGCTAGGGTGAATCTCCTGTTTGGAAGGATTTATCTTGGGTTTGTTTACCTCAGGAGAATCAAGCGTGAACATACCAGCAGTTTGTTTCTCTCGAGACCCGAGAGAATTAAGTCCAATAGAAAGCTACACAACAGATTTGTCTATTTTAAAATGAGTCAACTTTTGACTAGAAAACTTGTCACAGTAGAATCCTTGCATAGTTTACTTGATTCTAGAATAGTTTTACCCCAAGTTAAGGACTACCCCCAATCATGTCAGTTACCTTTAAGACTCTTTAGAAACATCATTAAAAAAATGCATTGAGTTATTCACCCATTGCACCTGTGGACAGCTGTCCACTCCTGTAAAGGATCATTTAAGGCTTCGCAGCCAGTTGGGCACATTCATTTCTATCCTACTGGATATCCATTTACAGTCAGGCCTCAATTATACGGCCATCACTTAACCGGCTCTCTCTTTTATCTGGACAATGGGCTTGCCAGTCATTGCCTGTAAGTGATACACCTTTATCAGAAGTGTACACAGAAACCTGCTGGGTTTCAGGGGAACAATAAATAAAGTGTCACTTGTGTGGTCTGCTGCAATTTGCACATGGTGTTTGGGTCTTATGACATGTACAATGCACTCTCGTTATAAAGAACACTGATATAACAAAATTTCATTATAAAGAAGTAAAATCTCTGGTCCCATATCTTGGATTTCCTTTGTGTTGTATTGTTTTTGGAACCCTGATATAAAGAAATTTCGTTATAAAGAACAAATTTTATGGGTTGGGTCCCAAGGACTTCTTTATAATGAGAGTGCACTGTATTACCTCCCACCTATACTGTGTTTGTACATCATCTCTCTTACCCTGCCATACCATATATCTGGATGACTGCTGGTCCCAACATGACCGGTTAATCGAGGTTGAACTGTATACACCTGGGTGGAAAGCAGGAAAGCAGACAAAAATGTTTTTCTGAAGGACATAAATGCCAGGCACTAGAATCGAATACGAGATCTGTAGGTTATGAGCCACACATCTTACCACTGCACCTCTTCTAGGTGACTTATCTGGGAGTTTTGTTGAACATAGATTATGCACTGCACTATCTCATTTAGTTTATACCAATTTGTTATTTATTCTGTGCACTCACGGAGATTATATATTTATATTTATTAATATTATTATTTCATTATTTTTTTTCTCTCACAGATTGGTGGAGGAGAAACTCATCCTCTTGGTCTGCGATTTGCACCCTGTCATCAGCCCGGCAGCGCTGAGATCCTGATCTTCATCAACAATGAGGACGACAAGAATGAGGAGACTTTCAAAGTGACAGCAATCTATTCATGACATGCCCGCAATACGGACAAAGAACTTTTGAATACGAGTGTGGTGGGAGTTCTATAGTTCCCACACCAAATTGATGTCCGTACAGTATTATTATTTCGGAACATTGATATAAAACTCTAGGGGGAAAGATGTGATATTGCTGGAGATACATTTGCAACTCTAAGTGAACAATATTTTTGAAACAAAATCATAAGAATAAAACTGTGTTACCTATGACCACCCCCCAAATACTCGGCCAAATCAAGTGTTACAATAAATTTACATTTTCTTTAAGTGAATTTTAAGTATGTGGTATAAGACACCAATGAATTGATTAGATTTTAGAATTGAAGGTTCGAAGGTCAAGTCACACTGCCTCATACATATCAGATTTCAGCTCGTTACAGTACATGTATCTCAACTGTGGCTAATCAGATTTCAAATAACTTGGGTCAAGTATTTAGTATGAGGCACTGATTACTGTATACATTGTATATTTCACGGTGGTGTTATTTTCGCGAAATTTGCGACTTACTGAACGCGAAAGTTTCACTTCCTGACATTTCTGTACAAAGTGAATGCAAATACAATAAAATCGCGAAAATGTACTCTCACAAATTCCCCGTCTTGAAGCAAAGTCGCGAAAATATATGGACGCAAAATATATGGTGTATACAGTAATTGATTAGATTTTGGAGAAGAAAGGTCAAAGGTCAATGGTCACAAGGATTCATTCATGTCTTATTTGGCCTTGTTACAACGATAACTCAAGAAGAGCTCATTGGATTTTAATTTTACTTAATTTAAGTCAGTAGTATATGGCACCAATAAACTGATTAGATTTGGAGTTGGAAGGTCGAAGTTATATGTCTGATTTGGTCTTGTTACCGTGGTAACTGACGAATCTCTGAGCAGATTGGGTACATGCATGCATGAGGCTTTACAATATAAATCAAATTGGGTACCCTTGGACTACGTGCAGTTGAACTGCTGTAGTTTTAAAAGCAGGTATCACAATGTTGAACAGTGTCTTTAAAACAAAAGATAAAAGTTTATGTTGGAGGTCGCAAAACTGAGGTGGACTAATAGATTAGTTTGAGGGTGAGATGGCAAAATCCTTGATATGATAAATTGTCGTCACTTGGCAATCAAACTTTGGTTTGTAGATTCAGCTAGGAGTTTGTAATGGAAATAAAGCACTCATGTTGACACAAGTTTACATCATTCAAGCATTTATCTTTTTCTCCATAGTCCACCTCACTACAGTGCATCCCAGAAAAAAGAAAACTGGACTTTGTGGCAAAAATTTTCTATGATACTGAATTATTTCTTTTATAAGCTTAACGTGACTGTAAAGCTCTGCTTTTCTTCTTTTATTTTATATACAACTTATTTTTCATCATTCATGCTTGATTAAATAAAGACAACGGAAATTGGTGCTCCCAAAAATTTCATTTGCATGCACAAGATCAAGCTTTGAGTGCATTTCCAGGGTAGTAAAAATAATTATTTGTATGAAACAAAAGCATCTCATAAAAAATAATAATTACTGTCATCTGACACCTCACGTGTACAAACTAATGTATGCCAGAGAACAAATAAAAATGAAAACATGCTTGTTTTAGCACGATTTTAAAAATGAATGCATTTGCAGCAATTGGAAACGAGCTGAACAAAAGGTTCACACATTGCTGATTTCACACAATAGCTTGCTTGGGGCACAACAGTAGGCTCCTATACTCTTAGCAAGGTAATTTCTTGGTCGTTGGTTGCCTGTTTATGCAGGTTTAATGAATGCATTTTGGAACACTACAGAAAGCAAGCATCTTTTCAAATTGTCTTTTCTCAGTCATGTATCACTCATTTTTTCACATTATGCGGTAGCAAATGAAAGTAGATAAAATAGGCTGTTAATGGTGTCCTTTGATTTTGAAAATCTCCTGAATGTATTCAAACATTTCAGCTTGAATTCAGCTCGTGCAATGAGTTTTTGATTGTGTCCCTTCTGATTGTCTTTGCTCAGTCATGCATGAACGAATAATGCTGTCACAGGTGTAAAATAAAACGAGAAAATACACTTTCCAAGTATGTATGACTTTCTGTGTATACTTGTTACTAAGATGTAAAAATATCTTCATCAATCTCGCTTTCCCTTTTTTCTGGGACACACTCTATAACAACCCCAAACCCACCATTACACACACACACAACTTACAAAGCATTGGCATCGAACTTCCAGTGGGCTGTATTGTCAAATTCTTACAAATGTATCACAAACATACTTTTCAATGAAACTTCGTGCCTCATTTTCATGGATATAACAGGACCCCTAGTTTGATACCTAGAATACATACTTTTGTATGTCATGTCCAAATGTAATGTGTACATGTATACTGTATTGCTACAAATTCCAAATGATTATTGTATACCTTGAACACTAGAATTCACCTTGATTTTTGTCACAAAACTGTCAGTACAATTTGTATAAGTACAGAATTGTTCTTTTTAAATGGTAAACATTTGATACAATTCATGTACAGTGTATATTATGTTGATAAATTTGTATGATAGTGTACATTCTATTTGTTGTGCATATTGTAAATGTCTAAATAGTGTACAATTTCACTTGCTTTTTAGCATCAAATAAAAACGTGAACAATCTATATCCTGATTATTTGCATTGATTCTGTTGCTTTTTACTTTGTGATAGAAATATCACATTTTGGTGATTGTTCTTTTCTTTTCCTTTCATTTAGTCACCTTCTTTCTTCAGTTGTTCAGTTTTTGTTCCCCTTATTTTCTTCTTTTCTTTTCTCCTTCTTTGTCATCGTCATCATTTTCTTCTTCTTCGTCTGCTTCTTCTTCATCTCCTCTATTTCCTCTTCTTCCTCTTCTTCTTCTTCCTCTTCTTCTTCTTCTTCCTCTTCTTCTTCATCATCATCTCCTCCTCTACTTCCTCTTCTTCCTCTTCTTGTTCGTTGTCTTCTCCTCCTTTGTCTCCTTCTTTTTCTTCTTCTTCTTCTTCTTCTTCTTCTTCTTCTTCTCCTTTTCCTTTTCTTCTTCTTCCTCTTCTTCTCCTTCTTCTTCTTCTTCCTCTTCTTTTCTTCTTCTTCTTCTTCTTCTTCTTCCTCTTCTGCTCCTCCTCCACTTCCTTTTTCAACTCACCATCGTTGTTTTGCTGTATCTGTTCCTCCTCTTCCTCCTTGTAATTTTTCCAGAAACCACTCGACAATTCGTAGGTCAGTGATAATAAATTTTTGCTGTAGCACCCCACAGCTAGGTCATAAGGATCTTAAAAGAAGATGTAGCCGGCAGCTAACAGGAATAAGTTCGGAAAAAATGACATTGTAAGTATTGAAAGAATTATGGTACATGGTACATTTTACGTCTTTGCTAAATCTTTCCGTATAGAACAAGATCGCTGAAACAGCTACAGGGGAAGGAGCTTATTGATTCAAAAAGTGCATAAATTGATATGGCACGATTAAAACGTATGGGGCGGCATGCATCAGTCATGCAAGTTAGCTCGAGGCCAGCCACGTGCGATCTGTATGAGAAGAACTGACAACAATTCTCCCAAAATCTTTCTTAACTTATTCCTGTTAGTTGCCGGCTACATCTTCCTTTAAGAGTACAATAGCGTGAATCACAAGACAGTTTGTGAATGCACACACACACACACACACACCTACATGTACATACACATGCACAGAGTGCAATTTGAGGTGTGTGCGCAGGTGTTTGTGTGTTTTTGTTGTTCTCTTGTATGCCAATCCGTTTTGAGGAGTTGTGAGTTTATGCACAAACAAAATTAGGAGATCTAGCCATTTGAGGAGCTCCTTATGATTGATAATGGTCAATAATGATAGAATTATTCAATATGTACATGTACCCGATTATACCATGATATTAGTCCATGTTTACTATGTTTAATAATCACATAAATGATCAGTATTTTAATACAGAGGGCAATGTTAACTGTAATTATTACTTACCGGATGAATTTCATCATCATTTACCAGATTCTAATAGTACTTCTCATCTAAGTTTCTTGCATGTAAATTCTCGCAGTCTATTAAAAAACCACAATAATACCCACTTTATCTTCCTGCAATTAATTTTTTCCGTGATCGAGTTAACAGAAAGGTTAATGATAAGTCTCCATTCGTTGACATTGATTGTTTAAACTTAATTCGTGCAGACAAGAAAACGGGAAGAGGAGGAGGAGTTGGTTTTTATGTCACTCATACATTAGTACCTAAAATTAGAAACGACGTAAAATTTTCCATCTCTAATGCTGAAATATTGTGTATAGAACTTGATATATCACCTCATAACTCCATTATTGTATGCGTTATTCACAGACCTCCAAATACCAATATGGAACCATTTTTGAAGATTTGGAAATCCTCCTTAAAAAATCAATTCAACCAAAAAGACCTGTAGTTTAATGGGCGACTTTGACATTGATATCGCTCAGGAAAATGATTCTAGTTCAGCTTTTCGTAATTTTTACTTTCAAATTCATTTTATAACACAATTAATAAACCTACAAGAATAACTGCTCAAACATCGTCATTAATAGATTACATGTTTAGAAGTA
>JZLH01S0250569.1:6153-13653 GCA_001188425.1 Eucidaris tribuloides
AAGACGTAAAATAAACACAAATTAACTAATTTATAGGGCCTTGATGAGGGTGAGTATCACATAGTACCTCTTATTTAGGCTGTTTTTGTCACCATGTACCATAATTCTCACAATACTCACAATCTCATTTTTATTCTTACCTTATGCCTGTTAGTTGCTGGCGCCTTCTCCCTTTAAAATATTTCAGGCACATTTGTGTTTTGTCTTTGTCTTTTTAGATTTAATATTGTACCTGATTGGGGAAGGCGTTTTTTTAAAGGCATTTTATGCTCTTCTAGCCAACTCTGCATTCACAATATTTTTGTGCATTTCTATGTTTTTGTTAGGTTTTTACATGAACGGTTAATTCCAACATGTCTCGTATTTGTATGTTTTGATGATGAAAGAAATTAGTGAAGTGAAATGAAATGAAAATACAAAAATTGTAAAAGGTTCCTAATTTCTGATTAATAATGGTACCGTTTTGGGTATGAATTAGCACCATTTCTACGCAAAAGAGTTCTTACCATACTACACTTATTCGTGCTTTCAAAAATCACGTCTGCTTCAAAATAGTGTGAATGAGCACTCACAAATTGTGTTGCAAAATGATACAGCTATTGTGACAAAATGGTTTTAAACCAAACATTTTCGAATCCCTTTTTCTTAGCATGTAGAGCATGGGATAGAGCAAATGCATTTCAAAGAACTACTCTTATTTCGAAGAACCACAAAAAATAGGAAATGAGATGATCATAAACACGAGTTATTGATGGCCCCTATAATATCTTGGCACAATAATTGTGTTCGGAAGTGATTTATTTCATAAATTCTGTTGATATATGGGCTAATAGATCATTACGGAAACTATGACTGCCAGAGACGCCAATATTCAGAATAATCCCAAGAAATCGTCGTGGATGGGGAGTGGGATTTCCGTAGGTAATCGTAGTTGATCCGATATTTATCATGACTTACGGCCAAGACTATTTAAAGCCTACCTGCAGCGTGGGGGCATCAAGAGGAAAGGGCGATCTTTTAGACAATGTCAGTGACTATCTAAAAATGCATATTCACATTCTTTGTATTCGTGCCCTGCTATAGTTTCGGAAGCAGGGAATCCCATTTGCACCCTCCAGAACCACAGCAAAACATCACTCGTGCCCTCAGGATATTAGAAAATCAGTTATTGCTTCGAATTTGACAAAATTGTGCAAAGAAACCAATGGCTGTTTAGTGTATATTCTATGCTAGAAGATTTGGTCTTTACGACAAAATATTTCAAATCAGATTCTAACGGTTACTATAATTTTACTTAAACTGAGTTTCTAGCTCCTATAATTCGGCAAAAGGTTGCAGATGTTATTTTCTTCTATTCTTCTATTCCATGATCACAAATGTAGTTTAGTGTATGTTACATGTATTCAATGCTTTGAATTTTTATCTCTACAGTGTGTCTCCAAAAAAATTGTGCAAGTGAAACCCCCCCCCCCTCTTTGGCAATTAGAAAATACTCTTGTGACATGATGTTTACATCAACGTCAAGTGCATAGTCTTAGCTTTCAAATACCGTTAGTTTTGTTTAATTTGCTTTTCTTAATCTTGAGATATGTTAATTTAAATAAGAAAGGGTAAAATCGCAATTGTGGACTTTTACAAAAAATCTCGAGTAAAAGTGACACATTGTGATGCACCCTTTTATTGTTTTCAACATATCTCGAGATTAAAACAAGCAAATTGAACAGAACAAATAGCCTTTGAAAGCTAAGACTTTGCCCTTGACGGTAATGTAAGTATAATGTCACCAGAATTTTTTCTAATTGCCGAAGAGGGCGCTGTTTACTTGCAGAATTTTTTAAGACATGCTGTAGCACGTCTCAAAAAATTGTTCAAGTGAAAAGTGCCCTCTTTGACAGTTAGAAAATACTGCTGTGTCACATGTTTACGTTAACATCAAGGGTAAAGTCTTAGCTTTCAAATGCTGTTTGTTTTGTTCAATTTGCTTGTTTTGATCTCGAGATATCTAGTAAACAACAAAACGGTGGAATCACAAATGTGTCATTCTTACGGGAAGAGGGCCTGATGCTATATTGACTGTAGTAAAAGTGGCACATTTGTGATTTTACCTTTTTGTTGTTAATTGAACATATTTCAGGATTAAAACAAGCAAACTGAACAGAACAAACGACATTTGAAAGCTGAGACTATGCCCTTGATGGTGATGTAAGCATGACGTCACAAAACTGTTTCCTCCTTACCTAAGAGGACGCTTTTGACTTGCACAATTATTTTTGAGACACACTGTAGAAGACAATGGTTCTAGTCAAAGTCTAACAGTCGCTATAATCCCAACCAGACTAAATGTTTGGCTTCTGTACTTTGCTAAGGTTCTTAGGTGAGAGATCTTCGAATAATAGACCAGCATAGAGATGCCCTGCCTTTAACCCTTATTATACCATTTACCATTGTTCTTCCGATGAAATGCCTCGGGCACGTCTAAGTTCATTCCGGCATGGAAACAATAAATCAATCAGGCTCGACTCCTCTTAATCCTCGCTACCTAATCCGTATTGTTGGGGCTTATGTATATTCGTGTCTGATTTTAAAATTGTGATATAATACGATAATTTGCAAAGTTGAATCAATTGACGATAAAACAATTCAGTACTCGAGCAACAGTATACTGTATATGGGCATTGTTGCAGAACAAATTGTCGCCGGCGACAATTTGTGCCGCAACGGATTTCCGTGAGAAGGAGGACAAAGCGAAAACTTTATAACTTATCTCAGTTCATGCTACATTTTAATGCTTTGATTGCCTATGAGTCATAGAGAAACTTTAGAATCTGGGCAGTACTGGCGGATAGATCCATTTATGTACCATTTTGCGTACAGTCGGTGGCACCCCAAGATCAAATACCTGGAGGTGCCCCCGCACAAGTGTATTCCGTGCATAGACTGAGATTTATAGATGAACCAATGTTAATACATGTACATGCATTTATGCAATTTGTTCGCTTCCTGTGTGTTGAATGCCCAAAGTGTAGAATGCAGCAGACGTGACTTATAGTTTTCCACTCACCACATACATGAATCATAAATTTGACATCCTAACACGATGAACTGTAAGCATGGATATTAGACCCCGTTTGTGTCATCACTAATCATCAACGTTTAAAGGCGGTATGCGGAGATTCCATGTGACGAGTGGGGGGTGGGGGCGAAAACACGGCAGGTGAAATAAAAAAAAATACCCTTCGTGGGGTACAGACACACCCCGAGGCTACACACGTGTGTGATTTTGATTTCAAATGATTTTTGGGTATCTTATGTAAGTATTATGTTTTTAATCGCGCAGGGCCCCTTGGCAGACCAGTTTTTGTAACTGAAAGAGCTACCCTGTTGAAATAAAACGGAAATAAATAAATAAATAACTTTTCGTTAATCAAAATTGGAAAGTGTGACTTTGAAATCCCTCCTCCCCGCATTGATAAAGTTTAATCATCTATTTCAAATGTATCTATATCTTGGATAGGTTTACAGATAAGAAAAAATTCTAACAAAATCGAAAAAATAATATTAACTTTTAAGAAATCGAGAGTGAGACGACATAAAACAAGAAGAGGATAATGTATCTTGTTGCTGTCGTTGTTTATTGTTCAATATGACAAATTGACATTTCCAATTAATAACCTACACATTCATGTACATAACTCTAAAAAAAGATGTCAATGTTCACATTTCTGCGTATCAGGTGGGTAGATCCATGTTTCGGCTGGGGGGGGGGGCCAAAAGTGCAAAAAAATGACAAATATTTTCAGCGCGCTCCGCGCCAAATCGTACTACAGAAGTTTGAGCTCAAGGCGCGCTGAAAAAATGAACATCATATTTAAATGGTCATTATGATTTTCAAGTTTGTAAAATTATTGGGGGGGGGGTAAATCAATATGTTTGCCCAATATTTTCATTGGGGGACGATGCCGCCCTGCCGGCGCCCCCCCCCCCCCCAAGGATCGACGCCTCTGCTACGTATTTTTCTCTTATTGATGGCACAGGCGCATATAATGCGCTGGACACCGGGCCGGTGAACCAACAACGTACACATTTCGATATATTTCCGTATTCTTGTCGAAATACTACGAACACGCATACATTGTATTGGTATATATTAGCAGATTTAATTCCGTCGGATTATCTGCAGAATTCTCATTTCGTAGAATTAAATGAATTGGTTATATAATCAACAAACATACGGCACACATAAATACATACAGGCACAAAGCAACACACACAAACACATACACACAAAACACTACAACATTTCTGCAGAGTTTTGAATTCAGGCGAGTGTAAATATCCGCATGGACTCTTCGAAGAGAAAGTGAAATTCTTCGGAAACGTTGAATGTTTTTAGTGATTTCCGCTCAAATAACATTCAACGTTTTATTAGCTTCGGTTTACTGGAAGAAAATATCATTAAACGCCAATGATTTTAATACCGAATAAAGCAAATGCGTATTGCCGTACGCACCCCAGGCACACTCAACTCACACAGACATACAACACGAACACACAAACACGCACACACACTACGCACGACACACACGCACGACACACACATAGACACACACACAAAACACATCACACACATAACCACTTTACACACAAACACACACCACACCACACAAGACACCACACACACACACACAACACACACACCGCACAACACACACACACACACACACACACACACACACACACACACACACACACACACACACACACACACACACACACACACACACACACACACACAAACTATAGTAACGCGTCGCTCTCACTAACACCCTTTCTTATTTTCGCAGACACACATGGCTGTACCCTTGCAGAAGCTCTTCCTGCAATTCTTACTTTACTCGGGTTTGGCGGAAAATAAAAAGTTCTTTCCGAGAAAATCATCAGAGTATTTCTGGATCTTACCATCAGAATCGTTGACCGAGTACATTAACCTTCTTTACCAGTCATTAGGTCCAATTAGCCCCTGTTGAATAAATACCAGGTTAGCCACATCCATGCGTTACCGTCTTGTTTGCGGCAGTCAGACTTGGTGATTAACCCTGGATCTCGTGGGAACGAGGGTGGTGATAGCTAGGTCGGAGTTTGAATCTATGGCTGGTAATTCAACCGAATGAGTGACCTCTTCCACTTCGACTGTTGTTAGTCGAATGGATGACTGTTTTAGTCTAGTTCTCAATCAATGCTTGATTATTCCAATTGAACTCTAGACATACAGAAGTGTCGGCCTACTCTGGTAAAAATATTTATTAATTCATTTATTAATTTATTAATTTATTTATTTATTTATTCATTTATTTATTTATTTATTTATTTATTTATTTATTCATTTATTTATTTATTTATTTATTTATTTATTTATTTATTTATTTATTTATTTATTTATTTATTTATTTATTTCTATTTTTTTTTATTTAGGCTAGACGAGCAGTCAAGTCGGTCAATAAAAGTCTGAACAAGGAAATAGTATTCAAGATGAGATATTGAAATAATACGTTCATGCAGTACTCCATGCACACATGCTACATTTTGCATCCATTTGACTTGTTGATTTGTTGTATAATGGACCCAAGTCCATATGTTCGTACCATGTATTTCTGCACATTTGCCGTTCATGTACTAGCTCGGAAGGGTGCCATATCTACTCATCGTACCTCTGAGAGAAAGACATGTATATACATGCTAGGGTGCTAGTATGAGGGTGTAAATTTGAAGCCTTAGATCTGCTGCTATCGTTGTAGTAAGAGTGATAAATTGCACTATTTATTCTGAGTGTGTTTATGAAGAGTTTGATCGCAAACGGTTTATTCCCACTTTAGTAACTCTGGAGAAAAAATGAATTTCTTTGCCCGAGTATGTACACGCGCCTATGGGGAAAAAACAACAAAATATTTTTGTACTTGGTTGTGAAATTTTGCTTCAAATTTTATGTTATCGCTAGGTATGTACGTAGATGATAAATGTGCTGGTGTTGATGACTCAACTTTGGTGGGAAGTGGAGTTAACCCGTCTTGTGATCAAACTCTTCATGATTATGATTTCTCCCATTTACGGTGCAAACCACTTTGTACGGCAATATCATGTGAGCAACGTGTACCATTGAAGGGCATGGTTGTTACCACCAGGGAGAGACTCGAACCAGGGATTCTAGGTCGAAGTGTATCTTTAGGCCACTAGACCACAACTTCCTCGAACATGTGGCTAAAAATAGTCCAAATTAGCTACAAGGACTCACCACAGAGGATATATATTTGCGGGTTGAATTGGACTTCAAATTCACTGTATTCACCTTTTAGTAAATAATTTGTAATTTTGGGTAGTTATCTTGTATCGGTTATTCGGTTGAACATAATTCGCCTCATTTACATATCAGTAGTTGAAGTAGTAGTAGTAGTAGTAGTAGTAGTAGTAGTAGTAGTAGTAGTAGTAGTAGTAGTAGTAGTAGTAGTAGTAATAGTAGTAGTAGAAGTAGTAATAATGATAATAACAATAACAATAATAGTAACAGTAGTAGTAGTATTAGTAGTAGTAGTAGAAGAAGTAGTAATAATAATAATAACAATAACAATAATAGTAGCAATAGTAGAAGCAGTAGTAACTTTAATAGTATTACTACTAGTAGTAAAAGGAGTAGTACTAGGAGTAGTTTGATGTTTAGTGTGACTGTTTTGATTTATATAAGCCAAACAATCATCAATTCTTATATTGACTGTATTTTACTAACAACGGAATGATAACAATTGGCCCAATTATACCGTTGGTGGCGGTCATAAAGAAAGTGGCGAAACGCCGCATCACTGTTCAATTCATTGAAACAACCATTCAACTGTAGAAAATTAATCATTATCCCAGTAATCAATACTTTTCACTTGGACATGGTTTGCAAATGACGTCAATTATGCTCTCCCGAAATCAAAACAGAAAAGTTTATAAAGACGAATACCCTTCAGCTCCAGGGAAGCTGCACGATTATTCTGTCTAAAGGCGCCTTTACACGTGCTCGAATTTTGATTCCGCATCACCCCCGCACAATGGCGTACTTAGAGGCGTGCCATTCAGTGGTATGCAGCTCGCTCAACTCTCTAATCCTTGTGATTGTAACCGGTGTGATGATCTAGTGCTTAGAGCGTCTGCCTCACGTCTGGAAGGTTCGAGCCCCGGCCGGGTCATATCAAAAACTTTTTAAAAAGTTTAAAATTTTGTCACGAACGGCCTCGCACTTTTTTACTAGCCGCGCACAGTCACGATTGGTACCACGAGCGTTTCCCTCACTGGCACGTTACGATGAGTGCCATGGCGTAAACCGTTTTGTATGCCCGTGTAAGGCACCTTAAAGGCACCTTAACACTACTCAGGACCTAGGGTTGACTTGTGGCGGCATGGTGTGATGAATACAAATTAATTGTCACACTGTTTCGTCCCTAGGAACTACAAGCAATGATAAAA